>AYEL01084672.1:0-145455 GCA_000484575.1 Olivierus martensii
TTTTTCTAATGGAATCCGAAACTGCGACGTCACACCACTCGCAGGTGTCAAGTAATATATAACACAAATAAACAATTGAATTAGACTTTGTTCGCAGAATTTAAAATAATAGTCGTCTAGAAATCATCTTTAAGAAACTAAAAACTAGTGAGCTGTTGACATCTATTTTTAATTAATTAAATAATTTGTTTTAATTATTATATGTTAATTATCATTTAGTTAAATATATTTTTATATGGTTATAGTTTTATTAATTTTAATAATGATAGTGTCAGATTTGAATTGATTGTTAAAAAAATAACGATTGACTGAGCTAATTAATCACGTGATGCGATGACGAGCTGTTTTACAGAGCTCTATTTTGTCGGAAGTTCACATAATCAAAAGTCGTAAACCAAAGCATGCGTCATTAACCAAGACATTTTTCTTTCAAAATCTCGTTGTTAACCAAAGCCGTTGTTAACCAAGGTACCACTGTAAACTGTTGTTAACCATTACTGAGTGTTCCTTTGCCAGGCTGTGGCCTACAGATTTAACCCTGGTGACGAGGATGGGATAATTCTAAATTTTGGCTACAGTTTGACAGAGAAAGTCAAGCAAGCGATATGATAAAATTGATCGTATGTGATCCAGATAGAAGACGATATATATTCCATTTTTCTGCATATAGATGTATAAAAAATATATTTTTACTTTTTCCAATCGTTGTATTATGTCTTTAATAATTTTTTTAATCACTTTAGAAAACAGGGACGATATAAGATAAATTCTAACTTGAATGAAAATATTAAGTGTAATTTATTTAAGATATATTTCTTTGGTGCAATAAACGGCTAACGGATAAATTTTTGTTTCTTTTTATCGTTTTTGTCGTATATATCATTAAGGTTGTAAAAAAGTGGAAGCAATGGAATAAATAATTATAAAACTGCTTGATGAATCCGTATATAAAATGTAATCTAATGCTAAGCTGATTAAAAAATAATAAAAAAACTGTTGAATAAAAAATAAATTAGAAACTCATTTTGCTCTTTAAATAGTAAATATAGTATAATCCACTTAAACTTCTAATATGAAGCGAAATATAGTTATCTGTTCTTATAACTTCGAAGGCAATTAACTTGAGAATTGATCATTCTGAGTGGAAAGCCTTAGGGAATTGAAGTATCTAATTTTAATTAAGGAAGTAATGACTTTAATGTTTTAAGAAAATAAAATCCTAACCTTATCTGGAATCTTTTTTTCAGTGATAATAAGAAAAATATTGAGTACCTTTATCATTTCGATTTATAAAATGTTTAATACAATACAGTATCTTCATGTTTGCAAATGGTTTTAATATTTTATTGGTAGACATATTAATTTATTTTGTTATGTTAATAAATAGGCTACTTACACAAATTTTTTCTTACTTCAATGTGCTTTATAATTTCAATTGTATTCACTGAACAAATATTTCTATAAATAAATTCTCTAGATGAAGATTCATTAAATTGTGAAGATTATTAAAAGCAATTTAAGCATACGCAATCATGTCTCAATAATATAACTTTTCTAAATTAATATTGTCATCATTATAATTGTTTCAACTGATTGATTACTGACATCGTTGTACAAGGTGTAATCATTAATTTTCGAAACTGTAAAAAATATAATATTAATATTTAATAAATAATTAACTTTATTTTATGATAATATTATTTAAACAACTGGCAACAAAGCAAGCAAAAAATATTTATTCGTCTGCGCTTAGTTTGATTATTAGTTTTAATTTAGTTTAAGTTTGTTGATCATCTGGCGCATTTGAATTATGGATATTCGTAGGGAGCATAAGCATTAATTTTGGAGTTCTGTCAACTACTCTACACTCCAGATATTTCACCGAATGATATTTTTCTTTTTCAAAAATTAAAATCATCTCTTAAAGAAAGATAATTTGACATTGTAGAAATTATACAGAAGGAAACGACGAAAATTTTAAGTTCGCTAAAAGACGATGATTTTAAAACATGATTTAAAAATTGGAAAAAGAGATGGTTAAGATATATCGAAGCAGAAGTCTCTTATTCTGAAGAATAATAAAGTTAATTTTATTATATTTATTATTTTGTCTTATTTATGTCAAGTCCCGAAATTAATGAACACTCCTTGTAAATTTAAATTGATGATAAAGAAAAATATGGAAAAAATACAAATAAGTATAATATCAAAGTAAATAATTATAAATATAAAATATTGATAATTATTTTTACGATAGTTTGAGTTGAAAAATAGAAATATTTGATTAAAGATAATGAAGGTTTTCTGGATTTTCTCTGTTGTAAGAAATAGAAGCTTAGGATCGATATATGAATTCTACGTAATAATACAGACTTATAATACACTTTATAATACACTTATATAATACAGACTAATAATATCTTATAAATATTAAAATCGCTAACAATATACTCTCTGTGAATATATTCTTTCTCCATATCTTTAAAAGGATTATCTCGAACCATTCGGCGGTTGCCACAATCTATCATTCGCGATCCCTTTACGGAACCGGGTCTATCTTGACGATGCTCAAACTATCCCTAAGGCTTGCAGTGGGAATCCATATGGACACCGGGTTGCCATTTTTCAGAAACTTCGTTGTGATCAGGAAAAAGTTGTAAAAATAAATCCCTAGAAGGAGAGGAAAATTATCAGTTACAAATTTAACTGCTAGCCAAGTAAATTTGTTTCGTGTTCTGTTCAAAAACTTAAACAAAACACGAAAAATAAAACATTGGCAGCTTATATTTACTGTATATCATTTTTATTAATTTAAAATCAAATTATGACTTTTTAATGTTTTATTATAAAGTAGAAAAGTAGAATCTTTGTTAGCATTGTGTATCACAAATACTTAATAGATCAAAAAATAACAAATGCTTGATCATCTCATGTGATTATTATATATCTCAATAATCCAGCAGAATCGATAAAAGATGTAAAATATAAATGCTCATAGTGCAATCATACCGTTCATTTTTAACATACTTGAAGCAAAAATCCTGCACTCTTGCCGTTTCTATTTTTACTTTATATTTTATCGTCATTATAAATACACTGATATGAAACATGTCGTTCAATAAAAGAATAGGATATTACTACTTCATAAATTTTAAAAATTACTGATAATTGTCGATAGTATACTGTATAAACAGCAGATAACTAATAGATAAAAAAGTAATTATAAAAAGCAAACCAAGTTGTCCTGCCTGTAATAGCAGCAGTTAACTTAACTCGAAGTTAGCTAACAGACATTTTATCAAAGCATTGTAAAATTGGTCCTAAATATCTAACATTTTGCTGTTAATGGTAGCCGAAGAGGAAATTCAATCTTTCGAATTGAAATAATAAATCTATTGGAATTAAAACAATTTTAGGAATGAAAATATCTTTTACTCTTGACGCATTTTATTAAAAATAGTTGTCTCAATAATGTTGTTCCGTAATTAATTAATGCATAATCATATTCCATTGATTAATTTTGGACGGTCCTGATTTCTCAAAGGGATGATAAGAACAACCTGTTTAAAGTTATTTCAGTTGATTGAATGAAATAAATCAAAAATTCTTTTGAATAAACCTCAGATTCATTTGTTTTAGGAATTCTGTCAACTGACATGATCGACTATTTTAGTTAATACATGCTGTGCTCCTTTTTTGCAAGATGACTTAACTTATAGATCCAGGAGCATAACATGGATAAGCAGCATATTATTATTTACTATTTCATTTTTAAGAGCACGTATGGCAGCTCACTAAATACATGCTGTGCTCCTTTTTTGCAAGATGACTTAACTTATAGGATCCAGGAGCATAACCTGGATAAGCAGCATATTATTATTTACTATTTCATTTTTAAGAGCACGTATGGCAGCTCACATAATCACTTATCATCTCTAAAATGTTGCTCTTTGTTTGGAAATAATTTATTTTGTAAATCTTGTATTGAGATGATAATGCAGAAATTACCGGAAAGTATAACAATAACATTTTGATCAGTTTACAGTACAAAGCAAATCAGCATCAATATCACTTCGTCTGAATGGGATGATGTTAGTGAGATTATGACATCAGAATGATGCCACGCTGAAATGTTATTTCGTTGCATCGACATTATATTGTTTTGACATTGCTATTCAGTCCGTATTCAGAAAACAGAAGACAAAAAAAATAAACAATAAATTATATAGTTAATTAAAAGTATCCTAAAATATATCATTTTATTTAAATATTTGAAATTATTTATACCTTATCAGACACAATATTATTAAAATTATTTGAAGAATGTTGAAGTTTATTTCCTACATTATTAAAGGAAAAGAAGATTAGTTGTATTCCTTCTATTCGATAATATCACAAAGCTTAGTGGATAAAAAATAGAAGAGATATCAGCGAATTGTTTTGTTAGGAAGAGTGTATTTATCATCATGAATTTAGTAGCATTTGTTAACAGAGGTTATAAAATTCGAGTGCTTACAATCGTTTGTTAAAAATCGTGATTATAAATTAATCGTTTGATATTATGTTACAGTTTTATCAAAACTGTGAAATATAGATTTGAAAAAGTTCGTAATGAGAAAATAAATACACCAAATAAATTTGTTTTATCTAATAAATTTAGCCACAGGATCCTCGACCACATGCAACTTGACGGAGCCTTTGGTATCTGCAAGGCTTGGCTTGTGCCCTCCATTCCTCATCTCCGAGCATTGGTTGGATGGGTTCTCACTTCCCTCCATATCTCTCCAGAGGAGGTCGAGAAGGTCGCTATGAAAACAGTGAAAGCAGGAAGGAAGCTGAGGGAGATGTCTCCTTTTATACAATATTCAAAAATTTATTTCCTTTTAATTATAAATCAATTTATTGACAATAAAAACTGAATTAAATGTGACAGACTCATTATTAATAACATGCCATATGACAGTAATTTCAGAATATGTATTCAGTATAGATTACTTGCATCAAATTTAATTATCAAGAAGAGAATTATTTGCAGAAATTTCATTTTAATATACAGTCAAACCCCAATAAGACGCCACCATCCGTTCGGTAACGATTTTTGCGGCTAATCGGGGTTGGCGGTTTATCGAAAACACGGGTAAAAATGAAAATGAAATCCGAATTTATTAAATTTAATAAAATATTAAGTTTGTTAAAAAATGTTAAGTTTGAATGTTATATATTATATAACATTAAAACTTCACATTTCTAAAAAAACTGTATACTTTTCAGTATAGTATATGCACAATATCATTTAGAAGATATGTCCATCTGATGTTCTGATACTCTACTTTGATTTCTCTGTAAAACACAATTTATACAACTTATTGTACTGTATACTTTGCAGTATAGTATATGCACAATATCATTTAGAATATATGTCCACCTGATGTTCTGATACTCTACTTTGATTTCTCTGTAAAACACAATTTATACAACTTATTGTACAGTATCCTTATTTGCTCGGTACGCAATAAACGATGGAAACGATCTGGTTCTTACTATCTTAAATTTTCTACAACCTAGGTGTCAACCAGGCTCAAAGAGACACATGATTAACTATTAACTCCATCTCTCCCCCACGCTGGTTACAAATGAATCCAGAGAACTTTTAATACTGTGTATACAGTACTGATGAACTTCAGAATGTAAGTCATTTTACATGCCCTTGGCGGATTAGCGAGGACAAATACAATACCAAAAGGAATATTTGTTTAGACGTTTCTATTGGCAGATGGCAGATGGCGTCTTATCGGAGTTTGCCTATTCCATTAACATAAGGAAGATCCATTCTGTCAAATTTCTTGACAGTCAGCAAGAGTGGCGGCTTAAAGGAGACGTTTTATCGGGGTTTGACTGTATCTGAATGTGTTCTCAATTCAACTACGTAGTACTAGTAAGAAAATTGCTGAAATCTAACGAATCTAATTCGGTAATAAGAAACAATTACTTCGGTAATTGTTTTTCATTAGATTTACAAATTTTAAGAAAGCAATTGTTTTATTAATGAATAATAAAACAATTACTTCTTTAAAACTCATTAAACATGCTTCATCTTCCTACAGATTAAACGATGGTTTACATGTTTGTATTTTGGTTTTAGTGGAACATATTCTTGAACTAAAACAGAACACTAATGCAAAAGGATTTAAAATTTCATCTCTAAATATCTCATTTCTTCTTTATGATTTCTTTCAACTAAAGGAAATCTTTAAGAAGAAGCATTTTCAAGAAAACGAATCTATTGAATATCGTAATCTAATATTCAAGAATTACATACATATCTAAGAATTTATAGTAGGAAATATGTGTCATGAATTGTTACATATTGCCCTACTCTGCCAAAATTTGAAACGCATATTGCTAACTTTTGAAATTTTTTCAAATTCTTTTCCCGAATACTATACAATTGAACTTTTCAATAAATATTTTCTGTAGCATTAAAAGTCGCATCAGAATTTTCAATTATTATTTTTTTTTATAAAAAGTATATTGAAAAATTTATTTTAGAATTTAACGAAAACTATTTTCGGTTTAAATTTGAATTAAGCTAAAAATTATATAACATATTACTATTTATCAACTATTCAAATTATGATTTTACTAAATAATTCCGATAGAAATTAATTTTAATAATCCCAAATACTGCATATATCGATAAGCTTTACGATTTTTTCTCAAAATTAAATTTAATAAATTTTATTAGTTTAAAATGCTTTCATGAATGATAAATCGAAAAAGAATTAGAACTTATGAAACAACTGCCAAAAATTAAGATTTTTTTTGAAGCTATATACAGAGGTAAAAATTATTTCGTTAAATGACATACCTTGTTAACAAATTAACACCTCTAATAATAGTGATAATAATAATATAATAATAAAATAGAGAAAAGAGAAGGGAAAAGAAAAAGGAAAAAAAAAGAAAGAAAAATTATTATTTAAAAATTTAGGTTTCTAACTTCAGTTCACTTTCCTACTGGTATAACTCTAAGATTTCTACTAACATAGTTCTAAGTTCATTTTAACATAGCTCTTACTTTCTATTAACATAGTTCTAAATTTCTAACTAATATATCATAGCTTACTAATATACGTGTAGCTATAGACTTAAGTGCTCACAGATGTCATCATACGGTTGGGCTAGATAGTTCCTTTACTGTCCTTTATTTTGCATTTCATTCTGTTCCATTACGGTTCCCTTAGCACTTTATTTGAGTGGAAAGAGGCAGTCACAACTTAGCCACCAGGCTTACCACATAAAAGAAAAGATATTACCTTGTTGATAAGGGAATAAACTTAATTAATACGTTCTATAAAGAAAAGAAATTATTAAATGCATGTTTATCAAATTAATAATGCTAAAATGATAAGTTACTTTCATAAAAATTTAAAAAAATAATTATAATAAAATTGTTTTCTAAAAATATATATATATTCTCGAACAATAAAAAGTAATTTTGTTAAATTTAATCTGAACGTATAAAATTCAAAATGGATTAATGATAACGATAAATTTAACACAGAATCCAGTATATATTCTCGAACAATAAAAAGTAATTTTGTTAAATATAATCTGAACGTATAAAATTCAAAATGGATTAATGATAACGATAAATTTAACACAGAATCAGTTAAAAATACTTACAAATTTAAAAAAATTTAAGAATTTGGAATATTATTTATGAAATTCTTTAGAGAAAACAAAACTTTATAGAAACATTATAGCCAATTCTGTTTTATAGAGCCGTTATGAAGTAGTTTACTCTATCGTAATATGTTAGTAAGCTCTTCCTTTGTTTAATGAAAGCAGTTATCGATATTATATCCCAAACAGAATAAAAAAAATTTATGATGCAATAAACCTTTGTTAAAGCAGGATTTACTATAATAAAAACAATCATTATCGTCATATATTGTTAAAACAGAAATAAAAATATTGTATACAAAAATATTTGAATTATTTTATTATTAATAATAAATAGTTCCTGTCAAAAGGAAATTTAGAAAAAATTAGCTTAAAAAATGGCATAAATAATAGTTTAAAGAATTTCAAATAAAACGTTTTGTATAAAAAACTTTATTTCGGTAAGTTCTTCATTACTAATAGCATCCTTAAGTTTTTAAAAACTAACTGTTAATGATTAAATTATTTTAAAATTCATTTTTTTTAATATTTATATATTATAGTTAACTATCATATTTCAATTTTAATAATATCAATTATACTATTGAATACTATACAATATATTTTTGATATTGTAACTTATATACAGGGTGAAGAAAAACTTCGTCGTAAAATTTTGTATACTGATAGGGAACCTCAAAACAAGTCGAAAATGTCTAGTGAACATGTGGTCTAAATGGCACCGTTTTCGAGTTTTATAATTCGAAAACGGTGCCATTTAGACCACATGTTCACTAGACATTTTCGACTTGTTATGAAGTCCCCTATTAGTACAGAAAATATTACGACAAAGTTTTTCTTCACCCTGTATTTTATCAATTTTAGCTGAATGATTTTGCATTTATTATATAGCCACGGTGGCTAAATTGCGGCTCTTTGGTACGTTCAGTGTGGCTCCGTACCATAAAAGTCAATAGTTAATATGTAACAAATACATATTTAATTAAAATAATAATATATTTGTAATTTCTTCATTTATTGTAAAAAATAGTATGCTTTTATAGGAAATAAATGCATGTGAAATGTATAATAAACAATTTTTGAAATCATGGTTAAGATTATCCGAAAAAACTGTTGCGGTTCTCATTGATCCAGAAACTGATTGTGGCTTCAAGTATTTGAGATCATGTGGCTTGTAGTGACATGAAATTTGGCCATCCCTGTTATATAGTATTTATAAATAATTCAATTGATTAACATGATTCAGAAAGACTTAAACACCATACGATAATTATACATGTACCATTGGCTTCAAGTATTTGAGATCATGTGGCTTGTAGTGACATGAAATTTGTCCATCCCTGTTATATAGTATTTATAAATAATTTCAATTGATTAACATGATTCAGAAAGACTTAAACACCATACGATAATTATACATGTACTGAATTTCAAAATCTGTACCTGTACATAAGAAATAAAACTATGGAAAGTTAAAAAAGTAATTATTACAAATGTGATTACAAACATTGTATTTGAAATAGTTAAATTTTTGATGAATTACAAAAAAAAAGTTGTTATAGTGATAAATTATCGTTTTGTAACAGCGGATGCAGGTACTATTAGATCTATGATGCATTATCAAATCCACGATCCCTATCTGAAATACAGGTCTTAGTAAATCAAAAAGCATTTAAAAAGAGTAGACACCGACTTATGTAAATTTTGCCTTCCTAACAAGTCTAGTTTACTTATAAAAATTATTAAATAATTGTTATAGTAAAATTAAAACCATTATAGGTTGTATACATAGTCTACACTGAAGACAGGAGATACAATACTGTATAATTATTAATATACAAGACTGACATCATGATTCATAGTCGTTATGAAATACATTATTAACGGAAGTTATTTTTACAATCCAGTACCATCTAAATAATAAATATTGCTCTGTATATTAAATAATAAAAATGATTTTTTTTAAAATAATTTGCAAACTAAATTTTTAGATAAAGTTTGATTTACCCATACAATATTGAGGAACTTCTGTATTTTCATTACAGAATTTTAAAAGTTATTTTTACAATCCAGTACCATCTAAATAATAAATATTACTCTGTATATTAAATAATAAAAATGATTTTTTTTTAAATAATTTGCAAACTAAATTTTTAGGTAAAGTTTGATTTACCCATACAATATTGAGGAACTTCTGTATTTTCATTACAGAATTTTATTTTTCATTTATAAAATTATATATTAGTAAGCTAATCAATAATTTTAATAGAATAAGAAAAGAATTTTTAGATAGAAATATTGTAATTTTTTCTTCGAATTTTTCATGATTCATATCAAATTAACAGGTAAAGAGACAAATCCATAGATAAGATTAACTTTCAATTTATAATGCCATGTGCTCTGAACTTTTTATAGTTTTTAAAATATTAATATAGATTTAAATTATGACAATATAAAAATTTTAATTAATTTAGCATTACAACGAAAGGATATTATAAAGATTATGATAAATTTGGTTTTATTTTAGACAAAGCTTGGTTTTATTGGCAACTACGTAAATAGCGAAAATATTAGAATATGATTAACTGGAAAAATATGAATTATTAAAGAAGCATTCACAAAATGAGTGCGGATAGAATATATTAAAAATCTGAAAAAAGTTTCTTGAATTGTTGTGTCATTTCAAACAAGAATAATAGGATTTTCTTTTAAAAAAAAAAACAATAATTTCCGGAAAATATCGCTATATAGTACAACAACCCATTATAACATTTGAAATAAATTAAAAAAGTTATCGGTTCTAAGAGGATAATGCAAATTGCAAATTTTTTTTTGAATTATTTTATGCTAATTTTGAAGTTCTTATATTGATATAATACTATTTACCAGATTTAATTTGGAATAATTAATTTTAAATTTTAAAACATCAATTTCTTTAAAATTTTCTGTCTATATGAGTGATATTTTTCTCATTCGAATAAATTTTATGACAAATCATCATAATATCGATTATTAGCGTTAAAATTTCATCTATATTTTATAAATATGGTATTTGAATAATTGCTCCAAAGCAGCAGTTCTCACCTTTTCATAAATGAGTATTACCAAAATCAAAATTCAAAAATTTTAGTAGGCATCAACAAAAATATGCCCTGTATACAAATAGGTAGGTAGGTAGGTTAAGCCGCCATGTCTCACTAGGGATATACTGTATCTGGCGGTGGCTACTTACAGAGCCCATCACAGACTGGCCAACACCCATGATGGGGTCAACCGGATATTTGAAGGATAGGGTTCAACAGACAGGGTCCAGACTCTTTTTGAAAAACTGGAAGTGTGGGACTCGGATTTGAACCCGGATCCTCCAGGATGGTAAGCCACAGCTTTACCACGCGGCGTATACGAACAGGAAGTCAAAATTATACATGTACCACTAGTCATGTATTATCACAGGTTAAGAACCGCTTGTATACGAATAGGAAGTCAAAATTATACATGTACCACTAGTCATGTATTATCACAGGTTAAGAACCGCTGAAGAATGTCTTCCGATATTGACGATAACGCATTGGTAAGCTGAATTAAATAGCAAAAATATTAAAAGAAAAATACTTTTATATATATTATTTACCATTTTTTATTGCAATAAAGATTTCTATTCTCTCGTTTAATTTTATATATTTTGCCGATTTTATTATACTACTCAATAAAAAATAAAGATAATTTTTTTATCCAGATATTTCGAAAAAATACCACATCGCTTTTCGCTTTAAGAAAATAATCAACATCGACAAAAATTTTTAATAATAGATTTTTCGTTTCTTTATTATATACTACTCAATAAAAAATAAAGATAATTTTTATAACCAGATATTTCGAAAAAATACCACATCGCTTTTCGTTTTAAGAAAATAATCAACATCGACAAAAATTTTTAATAATAGATTTTTCGTTTCTTTATTGATCTTTATTGCTTTTTTGATAAAATTAAATCTAGAAGAATTAACAAAATTCTTGTAGTATAGTGTTACTTTTTTCTTATAAATTACTGAGTAAAAATGCATTTTTTTATTTAGTTCCCCTAGATTTGATTGAATAAATGAAATAACGAAATTTTTCCTTTTGATGAAGAATTGATTCCAATATTGGAAAACTAGAAAACATTTGCTGACTAATTCGAAATTATTCGATGATTGATGAACCGGTCACGAAATTTTGAATTGCTGGTTTGTAAACATTCCATGCTTATTATTAAAAAATATTCAAATCTATATCAAAATTCAATCTCTCATAAGCTCATTAATCTAAAGATTAGAAAAGTATATTATTTATTTTTATATCATTTGTTAAAAATTTTCTCCAAATAATTAGAGCTTTCTTCTTAATTATGATTTTTACAAATTTTTTATTTTTAATATAAATTTAATATAAAATGTGTGACATTTGCCAAATGATCGTAAAGGTTTTTAATTAAACATTCAGATATATATAATTTTTGAATGTATAATTTTTAACAAAAGTTCCTTTTATGCACAGCTTTACTTTTGGAGGTACCGGATTTCTTTCTGAAGCTATACCAAATGAACAATATGACTCTTCAACAGATATATAATTATTTATGATTAAAAACAATTAAAACTATATACCAAGTGAACAATATGACTCTTCAACAGATATATAATTATTTATGATTAAAAACAATTAAAACTAAATCAAAGTTTATTCCTAAAACGTATTGATTGTCGTCTTCCAATTGTACTGTGATGAATTTCCGATACAATTGGAAAATGTTAATTAATTGTATAATAAATTGACTATGTTTAAATTAAATTAATAATGAAATTAATAGGATTCTTAGAATAACTGTAATATAGTATATAATTCTGCTGTATTGAACATTTTTATTTCTAATTTATGTTTGTATCATACTATTTTGTTCATGAAGATGTCAAGATTTGTCATAATCATTCGATAATCGAAAAATAGAGAGTTAGTTTTAATCTTTAATAAACTTTAATACTGTGTGATGTATATACTGTATATAAACATAAACAGTACATATACATATATGTACTATATATATGTTATATATATATACAAGATACATCATATACACTATATAACAGGGATGGCCAAACTTTATGTCACTACGAGCCGCATTTTTTTTCTGGATCAATAGGAACAGCATCACTTTTCGGGTAATCTTAATAATGATTTCAAAAATTGTTTATTTCTGATGATTTATTTTGTATAGATGCATGCTATTATTTTCAATAGATAAAAAAATAATATATACGTAATTTGTTTAACTTAAATAAGTATTTGCTTCATATTTACTATTGACTTTCATGGTATTGAATCACTTTGAAGATACCAAAGAGCCACATGTGGCTCACGACCCGCAGTTTGGACACCTCTGCTATATAATAATAGAAAAAATTATTGCATCATCTATAAGTTTGTAGGAATTTAGAAATATACTCAATTTATTGCATTAGAATCCTAAATTAGATAAAAAGGCCATTTCCGTTTGTTTTTCTTCTTTGCTTATTTCAGTTTTGGGTGTTTCTGATTTCTCATTTCCCTGGTTCCGAGTGCTTGCTAATGTGGCTAGTTCTGTATCTCTCTTTTCTTTCATTTTGCTACTGTGATTTTGTTCTTGTTCTTTGTGCCTCACCGGTGGTCTTCAATATTTTCCAAGTCAAGCATAACTTTTAATTCAGCATTTGCTCTTTTCGTAATTTAACCATCAATGCAGTCCTCCCTTTCAAACATACTTCCTAAGTTTACAAACTCATTAATATGTTCCCCATTCAGTTCAATCTCACATCTTGTATATTCTTCATTCTTCTCAAACACGAGTACTTTCGTCTTCTTACATTTATTCTCATCTCTTTTCTCTGGCATGATTCATTCAATTGTGCAACAAGCATCCTCAAAGCTTGTTCACTCTCTGAGAGGAGAACGTCATCAATATACAGCAGATAACATACACATTTACCATCTACCTTCACTCCTAATTCACTCACTGAGGTTTCCCTTACACAATCATCCATGTACACATTAAACAGCCATAAGCCATCATACACTCTTGTCTCATCCTTCCTCAGTTGTTCGTAGTTTTATAAGGGATATTTATAGATATCAACTGTTCAAAACAACACCAGTCCATAGCCTATTATTCAACAGATATTTAAATAATAATATTTAACAGTAAATTTAAATTTTTTTTAAAAAGAATTGGAAAAATTTTATACAATATTATATTTTAAAATTTGTTTCACTGTGAATTTGTAGTTTACCAATGAGAATTTTTTAAAAAAGAGTAAAATACGTACAGATATTACTTTTAATTATTGTACGAACTGTGTTTATTATAAAATAAAAATTCTTTTTAAAAAATTGCTAGTGCTTTTAATTTGATCATCTTTCACCTTGATACATGAGAACTGAAAATAATAATAGCTTATTGCTTATTTAAAAGAAAATCCCAATGTTTATAATGTCATCCGATACTGATTTAATATTTGAAATTATGTTTGAATTTTCTCTATATTCTTATGAATTATTTAAAAATATTTGAATAAAACTAATGTTTTATTCATTAAAGCAAAATTTGTTTTTGTGTGAATCCTGGAAAAATAATAAACACTGAATTCCAAAACGACAAACTTTGAAAGTTTAACTCTCTCTCTCTCTCTCCAAAACGTGACGAGGTTTATGATAAAAAATAATTACATTTTAATTCAATCTCGTATATTTGCGTTTAATATATTTCCTCAAAAATGATCTTAAATAAAAATGTTAAGCAAGCAAAATGTCATATAAGAAAAAATATTTACTATATATTTTGTGGATTTGTAGTAATATGGAATTTATAAATTGAATTTAACGTAACTATAATAATCCATTTATTATAATATAATTTGGAATACACTGTTTTTAGGAAAATGAATATAAAAAATATAGTCAAATTATCCAGAACGAAGTTTGAAATGTTCGATTTTAAGAACAATTTTCACTGATTCTTTAAGAAGGAAATATTTTCATTCTCATTATAAAATCTCATAATTAATTTTTGGTATACATTTTCTGTTTGATAAGGACGAAATTTTAATGAAGTTATTGGACATATAGTTCTTAATAATAAGTAAAAGCATCTGGTTAGCTTAAAAGTCAGACAATCTTATTCAACAACTATGTATATCCAGATCGATTTTGGTTAGATTATCACAGATTGTTTCTTTCAATTTGAATTTTTAAACTGTTAGACAATTTTGATTATTAGAAAATAAATTTATATAAAGTATAATTTTATGTAATTTTTTATTTTTATATAAAATGCTCCCATCATGTATTATATCAACTTTAAATGTTGAAATTCAGCAAAAGTTTGAGACGATATTTTCTCTTTACTTTGTAGTTTAAGTTACAGTTATTAACTCGATGAAATTAGTGTTAGTTTAGTGAATTTTGAAACATAATTATACATTTTATCAGTTTAATTAACTCGATGAAATTAGTGTTAGTTTAGTGAATTTTGAAACATAATTATACATTTTATATATTGATAGAATTCTCATTCATTCACGTGTATAATTTTCATTTCAACAAATTTCATTTAGTTAAACTTAATCTTCCATTTTTATGATACTAAAACTTTCATGAGACTAAAGGTACTTTAGGTGTAAATTTTGTTTCATTAATATAAATTTTATAAAAATTTATAAATACATTATTTAAATATAATTTGAAATAAAATATTAATTATCATTACTCGTAATAAATCATATTAATTTTCGTGAATTAAGTCGTTCTGCTAATCTTACGACAGTAAAATTATACTTCTGGAATGTAATGGATTGACACCCCTAGATGGTTGCACAAATCAGTCACCAAAAATAAAATAAATAATAAAGTCGAAAATCATCGATTGGATACAATTGTAAACAAAGTAAGTTGAGATAGAAGACAACTTCAAAGGGTTAGGTTAGTTAAACTACCATATCGCACAAAGGATATCTCATGTGCTGTATCTGATAATCAACACACATGATGGGGTCAACTGGATGGTTGAAGGATGGGATTCAACAGCCACGACCGGAGGTGAATTAGAGGTTGCACAAATCAGTCACCAAAAATAAAATAAATAATAAAGTCGAAAATCATCGATTTTATACAATTGTAAACAAAGTTGAAATAGAAGACAACTTCAAAGGGTTAGATTAGTTAAGCTACCATATCGCACAAAGGATATCTGATGTGCTGTATCTGATGGTCAACACACATGATGGGGTCAACTGGATGGTTGAAGGATGGGATTCAACAGCCACGACCGGAGCCCTCCTGAAAAACTGGAGGTATGGAACCTGGATTGGATACAATATCGATTGGATACAATTGTAAACAAAATAAGTTGAGATAGAAGACAACTTCAAAGGGTTAGATTAGTTAAGCTATCATATCGCACAAAGGATATCTGATGTGCTGTATCTGATGGTCAACACACATGATGGGGTCAACTGGATGGTTGAAGGATGGGATTCAACAGCCAAGACCGGAGCCCCTTCTGAAAAACTGGAGGTTTGGGATCTGGATTTGAACCTGGATCTTCCAGGATGGTAAGCCAAGCTTACCACGCGATTATCCGGCCGATCAACTTCAAAGGGATAATATTAGAATTAGTATTTGAGAAAATCGTTTTTAACTGTGTTGGATACTCGACCATCGGCTTTTTTAATATACTATTTAAGAAAGTACTTAAACTTTTGTTAGGATGAAATGTCAGGATTGAGAATTATTTCTGTGATAATAATTTAATTCCATGATATGATTAGACGAACAAAGTAGTTTGTAATATAAAATTTATATTTATACTAAAAAGAAAATAGTTATACATACTTAATTCGACATTAATTAACATATTTAATTACTGTTCGTTTTAGATTTCTGTGAATCAAATCATACATCAATACTGAAACAAGATTATCTGCATCAATATCGAGACATTTTTAATCAAATTAATTAAAATAAAAATAAAAATGATATCGACACAATTTTTATCTGTCAATATTGGAAATATTTGAAATATTATTCAAAAGCAATATGTCAGTCTATTAGAAGATATGATTGTTCAAAAATCCTTCACGTTGCAATACCAGATCATTCTAGCAATGCAACTTGAAGGAAATAAAATCCTTTAAACAGAACTAACATTCTGAAAGTTAACATAACGCATATTTAACTGCTTTGAAATGATATTATTATTGGCAACAAATCAATTTGTAAGTTATACCCAATTTAACTTTATGGCTGACACGAATATACTTCAGACTGTCGTATTCAAAATCAATATATATTTTTAATTTTCTAGTTGAAGGAATTCATTCCACTGTTAGAGATTTAAGATCATAGATAAATTTAAGAATTACAGAATAATAAAAAAGAAAGAGGAAAGAAGAAAATTATATAAAACTAACTCTTATAAATCTTATTACTAAGATTTTATTTACTAATCAAAATAGTATAAATATAAAAGGGAATTAGAGTAAATCTATCTAATTCTGTTGTGCAGAATTAGATAGATTTACTTTAATTCTCTCTTATTTTGTATATGATGTAAATACAATCTTAGCAATAAGATTTATAACAGTTAGTTTTAAATACTTTTCTTCTTTCCTCTTTCTTTTTTAAGTTTCTAATAGTTCTAATAAAAGTTAACAGAACTACCATTCTGTTTAAAGAAAAAATATTCATTGTCATTTATATTTTCATTAATAAAATTTTAATGGAAGAAGATTTAAAGATATTCTTCTTTGTTATCTCTGTAGGAACAATAAAACATTGAGAAATGGCATTTTAATTTGGCATGATTTTAACACTGAAATTATGGACAAATCTTTTAAGAAATATGGTATAAGTAATGTAATGGATGTACTGAAGATCATTTATTGTATGAAGTGACAGCAATATTAGTGAAGAGAATGATAATGATTATAAAGATGACAATATCTTTATATTATATTATATCTTTATAAATGAATCATTGAATATTAAAGATTCAGACTTTTAACTTTTCTACATTTCTTCGCGATTTAGGAGGTGCCGACATATTTTTTTTTAAATTTTAAAGGGATTTCAAGAAAAAGTAAATATCATTTTCATTCTTGAACTTTAACAAATAAATCAGTAGCAAAAGTTTTCTTCTGAATATTTCAGAACTTCGAAACCTGCAACATAAATTGAATTTTTTTTTCTTTTCCTATTTTTGCATTTGATCGTAAAGAA
Source organism: Olivierus martensii (assembly GCA_000484575.1). Classification (NCBI taxonomy): domain Eukaryota; kingdom Metazoa; phylum Arthropoda; class Arachnida; order Scorpiones; family Buthidae; genus Olivierus; species Olivierus martensii. The sequence goes on from AYEL01084672.1 coordinate 17,974, forward strand.
AACATAATGTGTCAGTTTTGAAAAACAATGAAATTCAAATCAAAATATCGTTCATTTTTTAAAATTCAAATGACCACACAACCTTGATATTACAATTTAATGCAGCACTTCTCAAACTTTTCCATTTGGCGATCCCTTTTACCCGAGAAAATGTTTTCGCGATCCTGGGTATAGAAACGTAAAAAATAAAAATACGAATTATATAACATTTGCTAAAAATTTCTGCGACCCCCAAATTTAGTTATTCCATATGGGGTCGCGACCCACACTTTGAGAAGCACTGGTTTAATGCATTCTACATTTGATGTGAAGTGAATTTTATTAATTAATAATAATAGTATGATGATAAATTTTTTTAATGAATAATAATAAAATTCATTATTCAGTCATCAATATTCAATAATAATAAATTTCATTTTATTGTATAGATCAGCGTTTCTCAAACTGTGGGTCGCGACCCTAAAAGGGATGTTTTAGTAAACAATTAGGTTTACTAAAACATGCTTCATTGAATCCTCAATAAAATACGGTCCAGTGAACAGCATCATTTCAAGAAAAAAAAGACCCTAAAAGGGGTCGCGAAGCGAAATTCTGGGATCGCAATAATTAAATTCAAACACTTGAATTTCAGTTTATATGTAATTTCACAAACGCCCAAAATATTTAACGTATGACAACATATGAATTTTCGGTGTGGTTGGTTGATTGTGTTCATCTTAATAAGTGTGTAAATGATTTATATACTTGTACTGTACGTTTTATTTCATATTTAATACCTGGGGTCGCGAAAAATCTCGTAATGAAAAATGGGGTCGTGAATAAAAAAAGTTTAAGAAACGCTGGTATAGATGTTTGGTGAACTTAGTGAAATCATCTGTTATTGAATTTTTTGCTTTCTAGAAGTTCATTCAAATCGATTTCATTTCTGTTTGGTGGGAATTTAATTTCCATATTCCGAAATATAGAACATGGTTTAAAAATACGAAATAAATCTTAGAATATGCAATTTGTGTTGATATTTATTCAAGAAATGCATATAATTTTATAATTAGGGGCCTTTATTTCTTACAGATTGGAGATGTATTTCTCATTTTATTGTCGATATTTATGTGATCACGATCCAAAAACAATTCTTAATGCTATTTTATGGTATTTTAATGATAATTCATCATAGCTTTGTCTTCTTTGAGGAATATTTTTCTTACTGCCATACTTTCATTACCATGATTGGGAGGGATAATAAATAAAAAACGTTACAGAATATATCAATAGCTAGTATGATTTTATATTAATTTTATTATCAAATATTTTATATTGAAATTTCCTTTTATAAATTTTAAAAATCCACAAAAATTCAATAAAATTTTAATAAATTGATTTCTTGCTGTATTTATATCGTAGATACATATTTTGACATTTCATATGACACTTGGAAGTAAAAGCGTGTTGATAAAAATTTTTAAATAAACCTATTTCCTATTTTAATAGCATTTATGACATTCCATAAACGATAGATAGCTATTATTCTGTAAATAGCTGAAATGCGATTATTACAGAGTTAGAATTACTTCAATTCTCTCTTTCTTTGTATATTATTATTGTTATTTTGATTTAGTAAATAAAGCGAAATCGTAGTAATAAGAGTCGGCAGGATGGATGCATGATAAAGCTGTGGCTTATCACCCTGGAGGATCCGGGTTCAGATCCGGTCCCACACCTCCAGTCTTTCAGAAGGGGTTCGGGCCCGGCCTATTAAATCCCAACATTCAACCATCCGGTTGACCACATCATGGATATTGGCCAGTCTGTGGTGGGCTCTCTAATGGCCGCCGCCAGATATAGGATATCCCATGAGGGTATGTCTAAACCATGAATCCCAACATTCAACCATCAGGTTGACCACATCATGGATATTGGCCAGTCTGTGATGGGCTCTCTAATGGCCGCCGCCAGATATAGGATATCCCATGAGGGTATGTCTAAACCAGTGGTTCCAAACCTTTTTTTGGCCATGCCCCATCTAAGCATCTCTAAAATCCCGATGTCCCCCTGTGGCATATAATTTTTATTATTCAAAAAGTGAACTCCTATTCACTTTTGAAACAGAAAACATCCATGAAATAGAAAAATAAAAGAACAAAAGGACAGTTGAAGTACTGAGGAAGAAATCAATAAAAATTGTTAAAAATAATAATAATAATAATATAAATTAATATGAAAAAAACAGCAAATAAAGTTTCACAACCGCCGTGTACATTCTGATTTTAATTTTAAAAATGTGTATGTCACAATATATATTTATATACTGTATATATTGCCCCTAAAACCAAAGAAAATGAAAAAAATTCATTGTTAGTAACTCATTCTCGAATTGTCCCCTTGTGGGGCGTGCGCCCCACGTTGGGAAACACTGGTCTAAACTAAACTAACCTAACCTTAGTAATAAGATTTATAACAGTTTGTTTTATATAATTTTCTTTTTTTACTATTCTATAAGTTACATTTATTGGTAATATTAAACCTCTAATCATGAAGTTCTTCAACTGGAAAATTAATATATATATATATATTGATCTTGAATATGACAGTTAGAAGTGTATTCTTGTCAGAGTTAATGTTAAATTGGATATAACTTACAAATTGATTTGTTGCCAATAATAATATCATTTCAAAGGAATTAATTATGTTACATGTTAACATTCAGAAAAAGCCAAGAACCGAAACAATTTTTTTGTATTAGTTTCTTGATACTATTCTTTTTATAAGAGATAATTTCATACAAAATATACTTAATAGCTATTTTCATCTGATAAAAAAAAATAGTCCAGACGAAATGGATGCTGTAATAATATATCTATAAGTAACAGTAAATAAACGATAATAACGAAATAATCTTTTCTATAATAGCACGAATAATTGATAAATAAAAAATGTGTTTATTTATATCTAACACAAAGATTTATATTAATATATTCATCAATTCCTTTTAATCGTGATAAGATTTGTTTTAACTGCCTGGTTTATATCTTTATATATTTCGTTCTCATCTTGATCCAATTCAAAGATCGATATTTAATTAAAAGTATGCTAACAAAATTTCTCGATGGATCCTTAGAGTGCTCGGTTATGATGATAATAAATAACAGATGAATAAATATATCTGCAACAAACTTTATTGAATTAGAATGTATATAACTGAAGAAACTGAAGCAAAGAAATACAAGAATAAAATTTAGATTTTGCCTAAATAAAATCTATATATGAAAAACTTTAACTAAGTTTAATTCTTTGCTTAACAAGTACAGTTATCTACGATTTTTCTTAAAGAAAGTGATAGGTCATAGCATATAAAGAATTATAAAGAAAGTTCCATTTAGATGTTTTTATAAAGAAAGTTCCATTTTAGATGTTTCTATTAACATCTGACTTAAACTTAAACTTCCTGTTAACCGGCCCTTATGGGATCGGATCTCAGGTTGGATAAGCAAATGGTCGGATAATCCAAAACACACGCAAAATGCCATTTATAGGTTGTAAATAAATAAATATATATATATACATGTTTAATTTACCAACCTATAAGACCTTAGATTTTTTATCTAAGTAACATTTATTTAGATAAAAAATCAATAATCTTCATTTGTCATTATGATTTAAATTCGTTTTTTGAAGCAAAATGACGAGATCAAGCTAATATTTTGATAGGAATTATCTAAATAGCAGCTGAATTATCTGGATATTAAATATATCTTATCGTAATTTCAAGCACTTTCTTTCCTTCCGAATGACTTATTCTTTTATCTTTTTATTCCTGGTCACAGCTCAACGAAAATGTGACCGGTTAAAGCGAGACTGGATAAGAGGGAGTATACTGTAATATATTTCTAGTTGAGTAAAATTATTTAAATTTATGAATTTTTTTCAAATCAACAGGATTTTTTGGAATAATTAATATTTATTACATAACAAATAAATAAAAATGATTCTTCTTTAAAGAAACTAATTTACTAGCAATTTTACTTGATATTTCAGACCCAAATTCATAACTTATGATGCGAATTATATTCTAATTGTTATAATTTAATTTAGTTTTTAAAATGCTTTTATATTGATCAATTTATTTCATTTTAACTGATGTTTCGGTTTATATTTTAGCCTACTTTACAAAGAAAAGTTAAAAGATTTAGTATTGATGTTCTTTCTTTGAAAGTAACCTGTACTTTTTAACTTGTAGCATTAACTATTTAAAAACCGAGTTTCAAACTTCAAGATATTTCTCCTCAAAAATTTTTAAACTATGTTAAAATTTTATAGCATATAATATAGTATTCAAGATATTAAAGTCGAATATGAGATAACATTAATTAATCCTGTAGATTAATCCGTTTAAAAATGACAGACGTTGATTTTCTGAGATTTCTTTGCAATAAACATCCATTGAACTAATATAACAGGAAACAGTAATAATTATAAGAAATTATTTAATATATTTTTACTATATTAAGATGATTCTGATGACATATTCCTTGTCTAATAATTCCAAAATAAAAGCACATTCTGGAAGAACCTACTTTTCGAATTTAATTTTTATTTTTATGCCTGTAATGATAGTAGTTGTAGTAGTACTAAAAAAATGCTCTATTCAAAAATAATATTAAATTGATCTTATTTTAATCAAAGTTAAGCATTAGAAATTAGTATTTAACTAACATATATTTAAATTGAATATTTTAAACAATTTATTTTTTTATTCTAATTTCTTGGTCTCATTGTTCTAGGTAATTTGTTACCATTGAAAAAACCGTGACTTACTTCCTCTATCAAAATATTGTTTATTTGCATATGTTCAACATCTTTCAAGCTAATTTATAGACGTGAATAGCTGAATAAATATAAACTTCTCTTGTGATCCAGTATAATATTTATATAATGAAAATCAGAATCTATACGATTATAATAAATAAAAGTATCTGAAAATTTCTATTTTCTTGATTAAAATGTCACGAACATCATAGCAATCATCATAAAAATTTTAGATGGTATAAGTTTACTACTTTAATATTCAAAAGTTATTAATTTCTTTTAATAAAACGAAACTTATAATATTAAATTTAAACTTTTAACAAGAAAAATTTTCTTTAATATTAGTTTCGTTCAAATTTATTTTTAAAATAAGTAAAAAAAAAGTCAATCCACAATTTCCAATTTTTACTGATTTTGTTGCTTTTAAAAAATAAATTTAGACTAAAGTAATAATAGAGAAAAGTTTTCTGATTAAAAATTTAAATTTAATACCATTATTTTATTTTATTAAAAGTTATTAATAATTTATTCGCAAATTTCATTCAAATGGATAATATTTATACAATATATATTATTTATGGTTTTAACTCTAGAGATTCTGAATAATATATCTATATATTATTCAGAATGAATATTTACGCGTAATATTGCATATTTCATCAAAATATTTGAATATGTTTTTTTTTGCGTATTGATCTGATATCGATCATTTTGAATAAATCCTAAATTGATAAATTTATAACTTCGAAAAAGTATAAAATCAAATATGGGAAGGATAAAATCATGTGAAGAAATGTTAAATTAACATAACAGATTCAGCGATCTTAAATAACTTATATTATTACTAACGAAAATTATTTTAAATGTTAACTTTTTTATTATTTAATGGGAGAAATAAATTATATATATATATATATTTTAATTCTGTTAGAGTTCCCTAAATTTCTTTAGATTTTCTGTTAGAATTCCCTAAATTTCTTTTTTAAAAGACATAAAAGAAAATAAATTTTATAAAATCGATGAATCAATCACGAAACTCTTTCCATTGATCGATTTAACGCTTTTCAAAATTCAATGTTTTCCCATTTTAACCCGTTATTACTTAAGTAATAACGAATCAATTTTGATTCTTTTTGGTGCAGTTGGTTCTGTAGTGGATCCTTTATAGTTTATACGAGTTTCATTCAAATCGAATAATATTTACACGAGATACTGTTTTAACATTATAAACATCCATATAGATATGATCCAATATTCATCATTTTCGATAGCCTTGGCTCTCAAAACGGCACTAATAATATATAATATATGAATTTTATCCAAACAGGATAATATTTGTACATTTATATTGCTTACCGAGGGATAGTATCAGAAAAAACTAATTCATATATCATTTATTCAAGTGGAATGGAAAAAGTCAAAAACATCTAATAATATATAATATATGAATTTTATCCAAACAGGATAATATTTATACATTTATATTGCTTACCGAGGGATAGATATCAGAAAAAACTAATTCATATATCATTTATTCAAGTGGAATGGAAAAAGTCAAAAACAACTGCTGGCAGAATCTGTTTAGTTGAATAATATGGAGAAGGAGTATCCTTTATTACGAGAGTCAATTAATGCGACAATAGCGAGTTTGCGCAAAGGTATTTTCCGTTATAAAAAGACCTGTTATAACGTTTCGGATTCGGAGCGACTGTAGTCCGCCATATTGTTTTGCTAGATAATCTGTAGAATAAATTTTAATCCGCCCAAATTCGGCCGGTTAAGTTAGTCGGTAGTTTATCCTAGAGATTTGACATCGTGCAACGCAGCAAGCTAAATCTGCAGATTAAAGCCAGTTTTAATCTGCAGAATAAGACTCGTGCAACCGGCCCTAAATATGCATTTCCGACACTGTTCATAGGACATTTTTTTTTATTTTCATGAGTAGAATCTGCCCTGGAAGTTTGTCGGTGGACTTTAGGAACACTCTGTATATGTGCTATAAGTTTATCGTTAGAAAAAATAAAAAATAAATAACAGGTATATGACAAAGAAATAAAACCAAAACATCATATGTACCAGAGCCGTAACTAGGGTACGCAGCGCCTGTGACAAGGGTCAAAATTGCGCCCCCATTTTTTCATTTAAAGATAACAATGTTGAAACTGAATTATCTCCATCAAAATGAGTTGATTTTCTGAATCTGCTAAGATATTTGTTTGAATGAAAGCAAATAGATTTGTACAAATCCATTTTCATTACATTTCTTTAGGCCTTTCCATGAATTTTCACTGAAGAGGCAGAAACCCAATGAGTCATTGTAAACTAAAAAATAGTGCCCCTTCTTGACCTGGCGCCTTTGTTTAGGGTACAACTTGGCCGTGCTTACCCATGAATTACGTCTTCTAAGAAATAAAATGAAAGAAAAACATAACGTTATGTCTGCGAACGTTTATCGAATAAGTCATTTGCCTGCAAATAACGGAAATCAATTAAAAAATTTGCGCCCCTAATCAAGTTTATCGTAAAAAGTCATTCAATTAAAAAATTTGCGCCCCTAATCAAGCTGCGCCCGTGGCGAATGCCGCGCCCTGATATGTACATTCGTTCACGTGCTTATCAGTCGTTTAATATGCACAAAAGTATTGGAATAATGCTTAATCTTATAAAGAATAAAGAAAATTTTTAATTTTCAATTTTATTGCAAGAAATAGTCTACTCATATTTTGGTCTAACTTGAGAAGGATTAAAAATATCAAAGGTACAGTATCATACTGCTAAAGTAATGAGTACTTTTACTTTCTGTAAATATTTTTGTTTACTCTTTTTCGATTATAAACAATATAAGAGAACTCCTAGATTACAGCAGTAGGCAATTAAGACCGGAATTACCAAGTTTGCAAAATCGCCAGGATTTGCATTTGAATCCTCCAAGATGGTAAATTCTCTAGAATTGAACCCGGATTCTCCAAGACGATAAGTAATTTTTTTATTATACGGTCATCGGTCGACTATAAAATTTTAATAAAGCAGAAAAAGCATTTCAAATCAATATTACTGTGAAAATAGCAAAGTTCGGAATGTCGTAAGGCAATCGTAGGATTGGGTTATCGTAAGTCGAACAATTGTAAGTAGTGGAACATCTCTAATTAATTTTTAACTTTACATAAATTTTATATGAATAACTTTTATTATAAAAATTTTTTACAATTTTTTATCATTAATTAATTATTTAATGATGTAATTCTTATTAGCCTGTGTTATGTTTTATAATTTCTCTCTATGAACATTGTAGCCATGATCTGACAGTAAATAATGAAATCCGCAAAATATAAACATATAGAAAATATTTCTTAACTGTAAATTGTTCTTTTGTGTTTTTTTAACAGAATTATATAAAACCAAATTTCGACTTTGTACGATCGATATTTTGTAAGCAAGTAATCACGTGTCTGCAGCAATCGGTACAGATTGGCCGAACCGCACCTGTATTGTAACGGTGCAATACAGGTTCGCGCTCACGTTTATTAGTTTTATTATTTTATCTTTGTATCATTAATTGTAGCTGAGCTATATTTGTCAGTTAAATTTTTCTGTATAAAAATCAAAAAATGCATTTGGAATTATTGCAGCTTTAAAAGTTGTTTTTAATCATAGTTATAAAATATTTAACATCAGTTTATCTATTTTGCACAGTATGAAATAACATCTATACTGATATTCAGATAAGCTTTATCAAGAAATCTCATTCTTTTTTATAAACAAATTTTTTTGCCTGTATAGAAGTTAATCAGTTTTGAATACATCAATATTATATTTAATAATAATATAATAAACTTGAACTTACTGAAAATAGTTTTCAAGCATTATTTTATTTAAATAATTATTTTTTAATATAATACTGATTTAATTTTTTATACTGTAATATAATTTTATTGAAATAACATAAACCTTTAAGGAAACAATATCAGAAATATTTTATTATTAAAAATGATCAAAATGAGCATGATTATATTCATATAATTCCAGAAAAAAATTATATACTATGCATATAATGTTTTCATTTATGCACTAAAAAAATATAAAAAATCATTGTACAGTACATAACTATTTAAAATTTTTTTTGTGATTTTTAAAACAATTGCACATTTTTAATAAACAAATCTGTAGTATATTATATTGTTTATCTACATTTAATAAATTAATAATTTACTAATTTATTATTAGTAATAATCAAATAAATAGTCAAATAAATCGTAATATTTTTTTCAAAACTTTTCTTGTAATATCCATAAAAATATATATTTTTTAACTTTTAAATTTTCTTTTTAAAAACAATAAGTAAAAAGTAAAAATGCATTTTTAAAAATTGGAATTAGTTCAAAAATTACAAAACTATCACTCTTACTTGGCAAAGTTGTTGCAAATGCAATCATAGTTACTTTTAGAATAAACATGTGTTTGAATAGATATGAAACTGAATTTAGTATAAACAATAATCATTACATAAACCATAAATAAAATTTAAAAGATATAAATTTGAATCTTACATAAAATTTTTAATAATGATTCTATAAAGTTTTCTTAATAAATCATTTCTAAGATTAAATTAAAAAATGTATTAAATATAACTATGATTTAATAATTATTTAAAGAATATGATCTTTATTAACAACTTTTATAATTAACTTCAGCAGATGTTAACCTTGAGCTTTGTATAGACTAAAATGAAAAAGAATTGTAACTGCTGCAATCTAAAATTTATTACTGCTAATTAAATATAATTCAAATGAGTTCTTTTAGTAAAGTTAGGCTAATATGAAATAATTTTTTTGTGGTAAAATATGTGTAGAATGAATGAATGTTGTGTAGTACAATAATGAATGTATTTCTGGAATGGCAACTTTTTAAAGGTTTGCTAAATTAGTATCTATTTAAATTAATGCTTATCATTTTTCTTAATTTTATGATTTTTTTTTTTATTTGAAAATTAAATTTTTAAGTTGACAAAAGTTCCAATTTTTGGAATATGCTTTTAATAGTCAGTTAACTTTCATAACGAAAAATAAATACATTATTTTGCATTCATGTTTTAGCTAAATAGATTTTGGAATGTGATGAGCTTATATTATTATGAAATGAAATAGTTTCTGTTATGTCTCGAGTTTAAAATTATCTCATATCAAATCTTTCAATCTTAGAAAACTTCCTGCTATAAAGCAATAAAGAATAAAATTTAAGCAATTTTTAAGCCAATATAATTTTTTCTGTTTTTGTATACTAATATTTGGACATTTTGTGAATCATATTTAATAAACTTACAATTTTAAAACTTTCCTATTTAATAACTTCTGAGAAATGCAGGATTATCAGTGAAAAAAACATAGTTTACAAAGACAGTTCATATACTCTTCGTGAATTTAAGGAAATTATCGCAACATTCATCAGGAATATCATTCCAATTGAACTGTCAAGATATTTAAAAACATTATAAGACGAAGATGTGTGCTTAAAAAACAAAAATGGGCTTGTTGTATCCTGTGTAAAGATGAAAATATATTTCTATAGTTATTTGTAAATGCATAATGATTTTTTGATCACTTTATATATAAACAGTTAAACATCATTTGATCAATAATTAAATACTGAGTGCATCTGTCTCTAATAAAATGATAACCATTAACTTTGATCATTATTTTTAAGAATTTTCAGGATATCCATAAATTATTTAAAAATTAATCATCATCATTCTGATGATAATTCAAAAATTATAATTAAAACAAATTATTCAAATTCGATTGAATAGAGAAAAATTACATTTAAATATTGTAATTTTTTCTCTATTCAATCAAAAAAGTAACAATATTTTTCTCAACTCTTCTAAATGCTATATATTAGTAGTGCAAATAATATACCTAAAGGATTTATTTACAGATTGATTACTCAACATATACTGTGTGTTTCTAGAAATATAAATTATTTTATCATAGAATTGGGAAATATTTTTTGCATATTTCCTATGGCACTCAAGGTATTTATTTTAATTATATAGAATCGTTTATAAATTATATAAAAAAATTTTTTTTCTATTCAATTGGAAAAGTTTTTTAAACAAAACAATCTAATCTTTAATTAACTTCAGTTGTTTCTATTGAAATTTTTTTGCCAATATTTAATTAAATTTTCTTTTTGAAATGGGAATTTTAAAATATAAGTTTTCACCCAAAATAAAGATCACTTAATATAAAAATTTATATTATTTAAACTGATCATATTTTAAATTCTAGATTAATATAGAGAATCTATGAATACTTATTTTGCAATAAATTTTTAAAAATTTATTACAGTTTATCAATGCAAAATCTAGTTTTTAGTTCAAGTGCTGTAGTTTGTAGTAATTCATATATATGTCATCAGAAGTGGATATCATATAGTATAACATAGAGAAAATTCTTACCTGTATGTATTAGTCTTTCCACAATATTCAAATACACTCCTGGACGACGTCATGTGATAAGCTCCTTGGGTCTTATTAGTTCTGAACTGCACTTTAGTTGGGGACGATAAGTTAATATCAGGAGATGTTGAATCAGAACGATCCACTTTGGCACAACCATCGTCGAAAGTATTCGTTTTGCAACACTTGACAGTCGACGGGATGCTGTGATTGAAAATATTTTGCACATTATGACTGTACGAAGACTGACGCGTGCTGAAACTCTGAGTGCAATTCAGCGTGCGAGTCACTTCGTTTTGAGACGTGTCGAAACTGTTACTAGACTCCCTACCGCCCTTTCCTGAATAAAAATACATGCTAGAAGGACGCGGAAAATTAGTGAATATATGACCATTTTCCTCTAGAAGTTCGGCAAATCTCTCCTGGTTTTCGTGTACGAATTTCGTAAACAGATCGTCTTCTCCCGCCGAAAATCTGTCTTGAGCTTCTTTCAACAGTTTCATGGCGTCCACAGGACTAGAATCGTTAATGCCTCTCCTCCACTTTTGATTCTCATGTCGCATCTGTGAAAACCATTCCTGAGTCTCTTGCATTAACTTGGCGATCCTTTCTCGCCTTTCTTCCTCTAGTTTCGTAGATTTTTTATCATCCATATTTCCAACATTTCTGTTTAAACTGTCCGTGATAGAAAAACCCACAAGTTTAACATTTTTCTCTTGGTTAGGAGCGGGAAGATCTGGAAGCCACGGAGGTACTCTACCGTTGACAGTTATTGTTAAAGGTACGAGTGTTTTCGAGGGGACTGCTTGATCACAGTTCGTCGAGAACGACACCAGATGCACGTTCTCTCTTTTCGTGGATGATAAAGCGTCCATTCTTCTGATAGCAGCATGGACACGGTGTAATAGGAGTCAAAGGTTGGCGAGATAATTCGAGAAACCTGCAATAAAATAATTGGTGTAAGACACTTGGTAACAAATTACTATGCTAGATAAACGTACATACATAATGCGAAACAAAACAATGTGTTTTGCTGCCATAAAACATCAATAAATTGATTTAATAAGATAAATGTTTAATATTGAACTGATACAGTAGTTGCAGCCAAGCATTAAGCATTTTTAATAATAACTTATGCAGATTTAGTCGCAAACAATTTAAACTTATTAGAGACAAGTATGCGGGTTAGCCGGATCTAATTGCTTCTCCAAATATCCAGACTAACACCAAAAAAATATTAAGTTCAGGATGTCAAACTTTTTAAAACGCGATCTTTGACATTTATGCTTACATAAATACGCGCAAAAAAATTTATTTATATAGGCTACGACAGTGTGGATACTTTCTGAATCATATCCTAGTAGTATTTTTTTTCCCCGCTCCTCAAAATTATTCGCCTGATTTATTTTACTAATCAGTAAATTAATCTCATAATGTTTTAATTTTATTTTTTAGTTCTATAAATAGTTGACTAGATTATTGTTCGAAAAACTGTTAAACTTTGTTATTGGATACTTAGAGTTTCATTCAAGATCGGATGATGATTAACGAGTAACCGTTAAAAAAAATGTCCATCGACTAACGTTACAAATTTCTTCATAGCAATTTGATTAAAAAAATTATCAGAATTATTTAGCCACCGATAGTGATAGTTCTCTGATAAACCAGAAAAACTTTTAGATATCCCGAAATAACGATCAGTTATGATTTCTGATGTTCCAGAACAGCGATTTCCTGTTCTGGAGCATCAGAAAAACACTCCAAAACCGTTTAGTTATGTACTCCAAAACGGTGATTCTGCGACCATCAAGAGTATTGACATTCAGTAATAGTCTAGACAAGAATTCAAACTGTTATCACTGATACTCCAAATGCTATCTTCGATCAAGTTATATACTCAAACAGCAATTCTTTGACGGCTTACCGATATTCAAAAACCACGATAAATGTTGTTACGAAAGTAGGTTAAGTATCGACGACGTTCCGCTTTAAAATCTACGTTATATAAACTACTGTTTATAGATAAAAAATTCGAAAAAAAATTTAAAACGAGGAGTTCATTACATATACAAAAGTATGTAGGCATACATCAAACAGGAAACGATCTTCAAGGACGTTACAGTATTCGGTGTTATAACACTACACGCCGAAAAAGCAATATCCCGATTCGTCCGACTGGAAACTATTGCAAAACTTACACACGGCAGTAGTGTGATTTATAATTTTGACACACGAAAATTCAATAGACACACTCGTCGGACTAATCGTATTTTACACAATAGCAACGGAACAATCGCACAGGCGAGTAATTAAAGATGACGTCAGTCGACAGTCGCCAGTGTTTCAGTTTCGTATATGGAATGCTGTCAAGTGTTATAAGTGGTGAGGATCTCGTTTGCATAAAAAAAAGGCCGAACATTACTACGATCACGTGAAAAGTTGGAACGGGAATCGGAGAGTGGAGAAAAAACATAAGTAAAAATAGCAGTACACACAAAAAGACAAACGAGTAGTGTTTAGTCAACTCACCTCGAAATTCGGGTATAATAGTTGTCGACAAATGGTATCCCTTTGACACATAAGACGACATACGGACACCTATCGTGGGACACACAAGAAGATAAATTTAGAACACGACATGCGCATTCATCCGAACGACGTTGGGCGCCTTCGCTTTCCAAAAACTTAATGGACCGACTTCGACGACGAACTTGTGACTCGCTTATGACGTCATAGTCACTTATAAACATTTTAAAGATTTATATTTAAGTGTACGACTTTAAAAGGTTATTCAGATTGATTAAAGTAAATAAGGCGTTGAAAGATCAATTCGAAACGTTAACTGACGTCATCGATTTCATTCATAATTAACTCATCAGTCTTTAGTTAGCACCCGGTGTGACGACGCGATGCAGCTAGTGTCGCCTGGTTTTTGCACACTTAGCAGTTTACGAAACGTCGTGTTGCGCGTGTTTCATTACTCAGAACAATACGAACTTTAAAAATTAACTGTTCATTCATTAAATTTAATGTGTTGAATAAGTGAATTTAAGTACGGTAATCAATTCGTGTTTCGGTTTAACAGATAATAGAAAACACATTTTTTTAGCCAAGTAATCCTATTAACAGCTCGTCGTATCAGCTACAAATTGGATAATATTTACATTCCTTAAATATCTTTCGTGATTATCGGAAATTTTTTAACCCTATAAAGCTGTCGAGAGATTATAAATGTTCTCTAAACATGTCAGTTCCTACTTTTACTGTGCATAACAATCGTTCTTTGTATTAATTCTAAGTTATTTACGTTATTAAAAAAGTTGATACGACCACATAAAAATACTTGAGCGTTCTGTGTGTTATCATGTAAATCGATGCATATCAGCGGCGATGACAGTTTTAATATTACATCAGCACTTGATTTTGTTTTTTCTGTTAAAAAGAAAAAATTAAAATAATTAAAAATTCCGTCTGAAACAAATGCCATTTTTCACGTAATTATACGGCCAACAAAATTTTTAATTTCTTAATTCCTGCGTGTGCTGCCGTTATAATTTAGAAAATTTTCGGAGACGGAACACAATTTCGATGGAATTATATTTTTAATGTAAATCTTCAAACATATTTTAACCATTTAAGACAAAGTTTTAACTGGTTACATCTACAGGGAACGAACAATGGTAGTTTCGTAATACAGAATCGTTATTTTTTTTAAACGGAGAGTAGGTGCTAATCCCATTTTATCCATTTAAAGTAATTATATAACTAAGGGTAAAAAGAGTTCTAAACTGAGATGTTAACAACTGCTAAATATATATTTTTTCTTCTCTTTTATCGTCTCGCTTATCTAAACTAATAAAATTTTCGGTCAGAATTGTATTACAACATGAAACCAAATTCATAAATAGAACACACAATTATTAAAAAACGTTTTCGGGGACATATATGGACTTCACGTCCGAAAATGCTATGATAAATTGTGTTCTGTTTTTGAATTTGGGTTCTTTTTGAATTTGTATTCTCCAAGAACCAGTTTTATTACATAAATTCTGCATTACATACGTTTCGGAGAGATCGTTTGCTTCTTCCATTTATCAAACGGAGCGAAAGCGATAAAGTATTTTATGCAAATTCGACGTTTGGGAAGGAAATTGCGACAAGACTTCCTGATCGCATTACTTCAACAAAATTAAATTTTTTTTGAAAATTTACAAATACTATTATTACAAATCTGACAGTAATTTACACAATTTATAATTACATCCTTTTTTTTTTTAAAGATAAGGTGCGAATCGTTACTTTCTTCTGGTGTAATAAATTTGGAGAATATTCTATCGACGATATTTTTTAACTTCTGTCGACAGATATATTTTACGCTCTTAAACGACAATAAAAGTGTCAGGCGGCGAAATTTAACGTAAGAAATCTGTTTGCTGTAAATTCACGTTGTTTGCCACACAACTGAGCACGGCACCGCTCGAAATTCCTATAATATTACGAAAATTATACGCATTGTTTCCTGTGATAGAAATGTATTATAAAAAAAAATATATATACGCTCGAAAAATTTTTTACGGCCTTTAAATAGGTAGAAAAACTATCAAGGGATATATATTAAATATTTTTTTTTAACTTCCAGACTTTAACATTGCGTTACTATATTGAAGTGTCGGGTATTATTTTTATTTTTGTGAGGTTTTTAACCTCTAGAATGATGGATAACTTCCTATAGAGCAATCTACCGAAGGCGATATATTCGTATAGCGCTGCTACGACTGCGCTTATTCGATAATTTGTACGCTTACTAAAAAGGATTACGGGTGACGTTCACGTGTTTATCTATCGCACCGTCATTGGGGAATATGCTAAACACGTCATCGGTGCTTAGATCAATGTTTAAATTTTAAAGCGTCAAGTAGTGATTCATGCCGAAAATCTCGTTATAGAGAACTAAACCTTGTTATTAACGTTATAATTTCAAGAAATTAAAAAATAAAATTTCGTCTTACGAGTATGCTTCCTTATCGATTTACGTCACAGTTGATCACATGCGAGTATCCTATAATTTAATTTTATCCATTGATAAATAACGTGATCAATTGATTTATCGTCGTCAACTGTTTTCGAAAGCATACCATATAGTCGACGTTACGCTATGCAACTGCTACATAAAATTACAGGACTTGTTGCAAAATTTACGAATATTTTATAAAATAATTATACAGCAGAAATTGTTAAAGGAAATGGCATAATATGCAATCGTATCTAATCTGTTGCGTCACAAAATACACGTATACGTCCTCCTTAAGCAAATTATTTGTTCTACATTGCGCCACATACGGTTGCATTTATTTAATTCGATTTTTATTAAAGTAATTTAACTGCTAATCGATTTACGAGAGACCTCGAGCCACGTTGTATCGATTTAAATTGGACAATCGTGTTTAAATTTCTTAACTAGATGTATAGATTAGCCTAAAGAAAATCGGTAGCTAGTAAAAAGGGCGTCACCCTGCATATCGGCTTCACCACACGTCTGCCTTCGATCCGTCTCCACAAAACATGTTCTAGCCTTAAAACATTCCTTAATTATTAAAAAAAATCGAAGCGCCGAAACATGCCGATGTGTTGTTTCGGTTAAAATGCAAATATGCGAATAAATTTTCCGTTTGATAACGTTCAAATTTTATGGCAAAATTTTCTGGAAAGGTTATTAACACGGCTAAAATGGTATCCTTGCGATTACAAATCTGTAAAGTTTAGTATATATATATATATATATAAATTTAATGTACTCACTCCATTTTGGCTGCTGTATATAAATTTATAAATGCGGCTAGTGAACTTGAGGTTGGTAACTTCCCACCCTGATCGGAACAAAGAACGATAAGAACTGAACAGTACGGATCAATACCAGACAGCACTCTGACTACACTGCTTCTACACTAAATCCACCAATGCTATTGTTGTAACAACCTTGGCCTTCAGTCGCAGCACCGAACAGTGTTCTCTCCTTCTGCCGTGTGCTGATAAAAATGCCAGCAACGTGTGCTGACATCTCGTTTTTAGCGATATTTAACACACCCATCCTTCCTTAGCAACTATGCACAGCAGAAATGTTTCCAAATGCCTTTTTATCATCTCCCACTTTCACCATTTTGTTGAGAATGTGCATTCTTGTTGGTTTTTTTCTATAGCATATTTGGGTCGACAACCTACATTTGAAAGTATTTTTAGACGCATTGGTTAAACTAATTCTTCTGCTTTAGTACAAATAAATAAAACGTAGTCTGTTACATAGTTAACAATGTTATCTAATCAATATTACTAAGGTTAGTAATCCCCCAGTGACCATGATTAGAAAAATCTGATAAAATCTGCCGAAAAAGAGAGGCCAGATTATCTAAAATAATAATATATCAATCTATAAATTTTTAATAAAAAAATGATAAATTTGTTTTAAATAAAAATATTTAATAAGTAAAAATAAATAAATAAATGACAAACACGAAATTAAATAAATTATAAGCAGAAAATGTTTATTAAACTGTACAGATATTTCACAGATATTTCTGAATTTTAAGTTTTAACCAAGAACTGCACAGGGTTTATTCTCTAACAATATATATATAATTTTTCTTCTTAAAAATTCTAGAGAATTTAGGATTACAGTATTTATACAAAAATTTTACAAAAGCACTTTTTATCTGCATATACCAGTATATGCAATATTATGTATACATATATATAACACCTAAAACAAAATATGTTCACATTCAGAAATTATCACAAATAAAGTTGTCCAAAATGCACTGAGGAGAATTAAAAGGAATAATTTCCATTTGGGATGAAGAGAGATGGCTTATTCCCATGCATTCCAACAATGGTAGCAGTTTGGTTGAATAGGAACAATCTTTTAAAATGGCAAAATGGCATTAACCAGAAGCTAGAGATACAATTTCCGTTGACGCCGCCGCCTTGGTTTACCTAAAATAATGAAAAATACGAGACTGACTGATTGATTATTTTTTAATTATTTTATTCTTATGAATATAACAAAAGATGTTCCTTATAGTTTTTGCTCTTATAATTTAATGTATATTTTTGATAAAAATTACTTTTGAAAACAAGATTAGAACAATGCGTTGATTTTAGCTATAGATTACATAAACCATATTAGAAAAATGTTTTATAGTGATACTTTAACTGTTTGACCATTAATTTTTTATCCATTTAGTATTGAGATTATTTCAGGAATTCCTTAATAATAATAGCCAAAGCTAACAATACACTAAACATGCTTTCAGCATGATGAGGATGGTAAGTTTAACTAATTGTTTCCTTTATAATATTTTGAATTCAAAACTGTTGCATAAAATTGATCAAGTTTGAATATGTCTATATAAAGCAACTTATTTAAGAAAATCTAAATTTGATCTTCTGTTTTTAAATTATTGCATTCATTCAAATATTTATATGTACTTGTAAATAATTTGTTCTGAAAACTTCTTGAAATCAAAATTTATATATATAAATTATTTATATAAAAATGTGCACATTGATCAATGGAATGACTGACTAAATTTTTATATAGGTGCATCCATAAATATGTCATATTATTTCGGATATTTTTCATCCCCCTTTATCATTTTTTTTATCATGCTATGCTTGATCCTGACCATGACATTACAAATTTTGAAGAATCACTTTCTACTTAAAAATTTTTTTCTCTGAGTTTATGTAAAAAAATAACTATACAAAAATACTAGAAAAAAGGAATTATTTTATGCTGGAACTTTGCTAAACAATCTTTAATCCATATAAACTTTCAAACAACTGGATATAAATATGTTAGATAAGTCTTACATTTTAAAGTCTTTAAAAAAATTTTTTTTAGTCAAAGATTTAAAACTCAACCATATTTTCAGCATGATGTCACAATTTTCATGACTCTCTCCCTCCATTATGTTATATATTTTTCACAAATTTCATATACTCTCTCTCCTCTAACTGTGTGACACAGTTTATGGATGCTCCCTATTTATGCTCATTATTTTCAAGAACGTAAGTTTGTTATGTAAAAATATTACTTATTATTTGCATAATACATATTCCGGCACAAAAAAAAAATTATGCATCTGCTTAACTTTGAAACTGTGGAACTTGAAACTAAACTGCATAACTTTTGAACCTATTGTATAAGTCCAAAAATATTTTAAAACTAATCTTAAGTTACACTAATAATATTTCTGAATTATAGTTGATTGTTAGGTATTGCAAACAGTTTAACCTAATTTACATTCATTAAAAAAAAGGCATTTTTGATAGAAACAAAATTATACAAAAAAATAAATATTTAAAATATTACTATAGTGTACAGTATAAAAGCTTGCATTAATAATGTAGAAACATTATTTAAAAATATAAGGATAATATATATAAATGTTTCTATATTATATATAGCATGAATTAATTAGAAGGTACATGATTTTAAATGATATTTATTGTGAAGTTATAGATCGACTGCCTTACAAACTGTATAAGGTCCTTAACCTTTCTTCTCTTTAAATGCCCTTGATAATCATAAAGCAATTATATCATCTATTTAATTATGTAATTAATATATATTACAGATGTCGGATATTATCAATAACTTATTTTCTAATGCTTCTTTTATGTTCATTTATAAAAATGTTATATATTCTTAATTTTCATAATTTTTAACATAAATTTTTCTCAATGAATATCTATATGTTTACTCCTAGTGTCTATCATGCTTCAGTATGAAGTTTTGATATAAATTCATTTTAATGTCATTATTTCTGTAACTTTCTTAGATGCTTTATAGTTATGATTTGATACATAGTCTAAGTTGTCATAATAGCCTCAAGCATTGTTCCCCGTAAATATTGATTTTTGAAAAGCAAATAAATCTAGTGAGGAATGATATCTCATAATATTCTAAATCTGGTGACTAAGTGATTATATTTTATGAAATATAACACAAACAATGGGAGATGCTAATCACTCTTTTACATATTTATATTTGAAACTTATGCAAACATAATTTATCACTATTAATAATACTCAGTACTGTCATTATAACAGATTGAAATAATTGCAAGGTCCTTAAAAAAGAGGCTTATTGTTAAATTAAATGTCACAATTTTATTTTCAATAATAATAATAAAAAAAAAATGCATTAGCATAACAAAATGTATTAACAATATAAATTTATAAAATACTGCATTTTATGGAATAAGAAAAGATTATTGCTACAATCAATCCCTGACTTACATAGATCCATACTTAATAGGATTATTTTTAAATAATGACTGGGCCCAAACCCAGATTCCTCCAGAAAAATTGAAGATATGGAACTATGAATTGAATCCAGATTCTCCAAGATGGTAAATGACTGCTTTACAATGAAATTTATGCATTTATTCTTTAATATAATTATTTTTAGTGCTATATCATTGTGACACACTAATACTGTAATGTATGCTCCAACATAAATATGCTTTAACTTATATAAGTGGATCATTCCACAGAAACTCTATATAAGTTGGAGACTGTCATACTTTTAAGAATAAAAAGAAATATAAATATTAGCATATTATATTTTTAAGCAATGTTGAAACAGAAATTAAAAGAATACAATAGAGATTTTTCTTTTCACAAAGATATCACTGTAATTTCACTCATTCTCTTTTTATTTGTATATATGTTATATATCTTTTATGGACTAAAATAAAATATATGGCTAAAAATATATTGTAATATACACTAATATAAATTACAAATTACTAATTTAAATATATTTAAAGTGATATATTAGTATATTTCTGAACAAATGAATAAAGTTTTAGTTCAAAGAATTTTTATTTAAAATAACACATTTTAACTTACAGTATAAACAGCTCTTGCTATAACTAACTTGAATACAGTAAAAAGCTCTATTTGCAAGGCACAAACACTTTTTATTCATCTAAAACGTAAGAATTAGAACGATAGAATATGTTAAGTTAAGTTTCTACTGATGTTGGACTATAACCTAGTCCGAAAACGTTTTAGATTAATAAGTGTTTGTGCCTTGCAAATAGAGCTTTTTACTGTATTCAAGATAACACATTTTAAGTTTCTTGTTCCAAATGAATATAGCAAATTTTGTTCTATAGATAAGATTTTTCAATAAAAATATATTTTTATCATCATTATAATACTTTATTCAGAATTTATTAAAAAAGCTAAAAATGTTATTTTTAAGGATAAAAAAAACTGGAAGAACAATTAATTAGTTATGAATTATTAACTCAAACTACTAACAAAATCTGTTTATTATTTTATATAAATAATTGTAGCCTTAGGCAGTAGTTTTTCTAATTTTAAATTCTAGCAGTACTAACATATTGCCTTCAAAATTTTAACTCATTATTTTATATAAATAATTGTAGCCTTAGGAAGTAGTTTTTCTAATTTTAAATTCTAGCAGTACTAACATATTGCCTTCAAAATTTTAACTAGATTGAATAGCAGAACCATAACGAAACATATACATAAAGTTATTTTTCATTTTTTTATGATAAACTGATTAATCTCAAAAATAACAAAAATATTAGTAATACAATAAATGAGTGAATGAAATTAGTTACAAAAGCAGTAACTAATATATATTGAATAGTTTCATTAATATTTGAAAATTCTTCATCAGTTTCACTTTGTGGAAAATGATTAATGCAAAGACAATAAGAAAAATTATTATTTTTTGTTAAATAACAAGTGAAGAGCATATAAATATTAAAATTTTGTAACATTGGCAATTCATTATCATTAGAGGAATTAAAGATTAACATAAATCCCAACATTTAATCAAAAATAAAAATGTTAAAGAAGTGCATTTATTAAACTTAATTTAGATGTAATAAGACCTACATTAGTATAAATAACAAAATACTGTACTTTTATTTTGAGATTTGTATAATTATTTTTGTAAGTTTAGATTATTGGTTCTAAAGTGTGATGGTGCACACACTAGAGATATATAAGAAATTTTCTGATTGTGTATTTTTTGCTTATCATTAATACATCCTCCATACAATAGAAATGTATTTTTTTCTTTACTGATAAAGGGATGTGTGTGATTAAAAGTTTGGGGACCACTAATTTAGATCAAGGCAATGTGTATGCAAGTGTTATATTTGTTAAATAATTCATATAAGTAAAAATAAGTATTTTTGCATATTTTAAATCAGTTTTTTTGTTTGATTACCAAATTATTTTTATATTCTAAAAAGCATTTTAATGAGGAATTTTTTTAACAAAGTGTATAATCAAAATTACATTTCAAAATAGAAATGTGAAAATTTAATAACAAAAATTTACTAAAATTATACAATATCAGTACTATTTAAAACAAATGCTGATAACAATATTAATAAAGTTTTTTATATATATATTAATGATCTACAGTTTAATGATAATACAAATAATATCTACAATTACAATATAAGCAACATCAATCATATTAAATTAAATTAAATTCTAAAATCTTTGCCATAATTATAATAATCAATTCTATATATATTTTTACCCTATATGATCATGATGTAGAATATGTAACAGCATTTTTTGGTGTTATGAAATAGCATTATTAAGAATACGTAATCATTATAGTTTCCACGTATTTTTATTGAAATCTTTTAAAAGCCATAAATATATCAAATATAGATAAAAATGATTACCAATAATTCAATATTTTTTATATATATAAATCTTGTATTGTTGTTTCATTTTAATGTTTGGATCAAATCTTTATATGATGATATACTTAATATGCATAGTAAAAAGTTCTCTCTACTAGAAAGATAATCACAAATTATTTTTTGTAAATTAAAAAAGATACAAAAATACTCTTTGGAAAGTAAAAATTCACAAAATTTTTTAAAAGTAGAAATAATTTTTGTTGTAAAAATTTTTTCTCAGTTATAGATTGCATAGAAATGCTATGATTACTATTACTGAATAATTTATAGAATTTAAGAGTAAAATTTATTTAAATAATGTCAAAAAAAACCACAAAATATTGTTTAATGATTTCAGAATAACTGATTATTTAATGCTGTTTCATGTAACACTAACATAATAGAAGACCTATAAAATAATTATATTTAACATAAAAGTTTTGGATGTAAAAAAAAATGGCTATGATATTTTTCTGAGATTCTTATATCTTTTTATAAGTATATAACATAACATTTGTCATGCCTAAAAAATGTTAAACTATATAATATATTTTAGATATACAGTATATTAAAAAAAAATTATGAAACTAGTTGCAAAATTGCTATAAAATTTTCTAATAGTCAAGACAATTACATTATGCATAAACATAATTTTTGAAACAACTCTTATGAAATTATTTATAATTCACAAATATGGATTAATTATCAGCAATATAAAATTTACAAATGAGATGCATAACAATCCAAAAATCTATTAATGCCAGTAATTTTATATTTATTTGTAGTACCAAACAAATTTTTAATATTAAACTTCTTTATATTTTCAAAATTACCTAATGATCAATTAATTTACAAAAAAAATCAGTATGTCTAATAAATTATGGAAACAACAATAGTCATTCTAATGTGCAATTAGATTATGAAAATAATCTTCCACTTAAATTTTTATTAAATTGTATAAATGTAATGTTGGAATTAGATATACAAGAATCAAATTAAAAGTTGGTTTTATTATATATATCATCTTATACATTAAATTTACTTATTGATAAACTTTAACATATATTATTATCACCTATATAATTTTTTTAAGACAAAGGCATATTATTAAGGAAAATAATAAAAGTGAATTTTACAATAAACATGAAATTTAATTCTGCAGTTATTCAAATTTTTTAGATTTCATTGTACAGAAAAATTTTGATATTAATTGATAATATATATATTAATCCATTTTTCAATGAAAAAATTTAATATGATTGAAAGTAGAAAATATAAATAAAAGGCAAAGTTATTAAGAGATTTGATTCAAAAACTTGCAACTGTTTTAATATTGACATTTAAAGGTTTAAGTGGGATAAATCATCAAAAACTTGGTTTATTGTATCAATAATAAAATACAAAACTTGCTTAAATTAGAATCAATTTTGTTTTAATAACTAAGCCCTTATTAAACTTTGGTTCTAGTTTAAGCAAATTTTGTACTTTTTTTAAATGGCATTTTATCTCCTTAATAAAATTTTTTCACTGCAGAAAAGTTTTTTGCAATATATTATATTGTGTAAAATGTTTGATGTTAATAAAATTAATAATATATACATTTCAAATGTTTTAAAAAATTTTAAATAATTTTAGAACAAATATTTTTAAAGCATAAAATTCACACTGCCAACTTCATTTTTTATATCTTATTTTTTCTTTCCTTTAGAAACTCCATATATTCAAATTAGAACCTATCTTCTTTTGAAAACGGAATAAATTTAATCAACTAAAGAAGTTTCTCTAGTTTTATGTATACTTTTGCTATTTGAAGATCTTTTTTGGAAAAACAAATGCATTAATTGTAAAAAAAATATATATTATAAAATAAGGTAACAAAATAGTTCTAAACTGAAAAATTATTTTATTTCAGATTAACACAGAATAAGACAAAATAATATTATATTGAGACTGATATCTTAAATAAAAAATGTCTCAAGACAATTTTCAAGTAAACATTAAGAAGTTTATGCAAATAAATATAATATGAAAAATCACAAAAAATAAACTCTTAAGATTAACATAGAATAAGACAAAATAATATTGTATTGAGACTGATATCTTTACTTGAAAATTGTCTTGAGACATTTTTTATTTAACATTAAGAAGTTTATGCAAATAAATATAATATGAAAAATCACAAAAAATAAACTCTTAGTTAGTAAGGCTGTATTAATTAGAACTAAGATCTGCATTTGTAATTTAATTTTAGTGAAATTTATTCATCATGATAACAATTTTATATATTTAAATATTTATACTGGATATCCTGAAGTCATAAACTGATTCAAATAAATTATTATATATCATAAATGGTTTTGGTATAGCTAAGAATTATAAAAAATATTATCTGTTTTGGACAATTTATTAAAAGTGTGTGACAATTTAATTATTATTATATTATATTTATTTTGATAAGAGTTTTTTAGTTCTAATATAGCAATGCAAAGACTTAATTTTTTGAAATACTGACTATTCACAGTTCAGATTTAATTTAGATACCCCATATTTTGAATTTCATTTTAGAATGTATTCTTGACTAATACTATATCTCAAAAGTATCAATAATATTGGCATAACATAGTTGATACACATGATTATATTACTATTTTGTGCATAAAACTTTACCTTTTATCTATTTGTTTCTAAGAATTTTCAATACCAATGTGAATTTTTGTTTTTATATTATAATTTTACACCACCACCTTCATGCATTAATATCCCCTTTGAATTTTATATAACTTACGTCTGTTACATTTCTTTCCATACCACCCTTTTTCACATATACAACGTCTCTTCTTGCATACACCATTTATGCATTTCTTCTTACAGCTTTCTGCAACCAATATGATGAAGTAATTATTCTGTCATGTTGTGTGAAAGTGTCATAGGTTTTTTTTTTTAAATTTAGTATAGCCTTTATATATATAAGTGGAATATTATAATATTAATAGAGAAAATACAATGGCATGATGCCATTATTACCTTTTCTTGTTAGATTTTGTTGATCACTGATTCTTTCACATTGTGACCCAGAAAATCCTTTTCTGCATCGACAGCGATTAACTCCAACACATCTGCTATCATTTAGACAAGGTATAAGACATTTACCTATTAAAATAAATTTGCAATTAATTATATAAAATATATCATTAAGAATTTCCTTAATGAATTAAATGAAAAAAATAACTTATAATAACTAAATATTAGCCTTAATAACCCTACTTTGCTATTTATTATAAACTATAATTAATGATTAGCAGATGAAGTCACAATAGCTCAAGTTAGTTTAATCATTAACTATAGTTCATTTGAAATTATTACTTTTATAGTCAGTTGGTCTTGTATTTGATAGTTTAAGAAATATAATATCCAAGCATTTTATTATATTTTTCATTATTTATTAATTCTCATTTATAATAATGTCTATGTAAGGCATGTTTCTGTATCAGTCATAAACTCTTCAAAAACTGAATTTAAAAAAAAAAGAAAATTTAAAATTTAGTATAGCTACAGTGGACCATAGGGGTAATGCAGTGCCAAACAAAAAATAAATGAACCAAAATTGGAGATATTTTAGAGATCACAATGAAAATATAAAATTATTCAGTTAAAGTTGTTGGAATCTGCTTTCATTTGGAAAGATTTAAGTCCCTTCTTAATCATAACAAATAATTTAGATATAGAGTAAAAATTTGTTTTTATAAAATATGAATTAAATAGTCACTTTAAAGATTATTTTTATATTTGGATAAAAATTTTATGGATTTTTGTCTATCAGTTTACTTAAATGAAATGGACCATTTTAAATTAAATGCTAATCAGGAATAGATTAAATCTTATATTTTTGCAAAATATTAAGGGGAATATTATTTTTGAAATAAATTGAATAAAAATTTATTTCAATTAAAATCTTTTCATCTTTAAAAATCTAAAATAAATCCTTGTGAAAATTTGATTGTTTACATTTCACAATTTAAATTAATTAAATAAATCAATTTTATTGATTTGTTTAATAAAAACATCTATTTAAGAATCCTACCAGAAGTTCTTGAATGAAAGGTAGAAGTTTATATGAAATCATTTTATGAACCATCAAATATAACAAATTAGTAAATAAATCATTCTTAAAAACATTTAATAGTAAGATAAATTTTTTTAATTTTATAACAATTTATTAATTAAATTTGGAAGTCTTCTATCATATGTCATGGCTTAAATATCTTAGGCTTATATGTTTTAAAATGTAGCTTATTTCCATGATTATTTATTTTTATTTCAATAGAAAAACACAGTTGAAAAACTATTATAGTGGCAATTGGCATAATTTGAAATTGTTTTGCATAATTAAAGGATCAAATTTACTTTTTAATCAATCATATTTTTAACTTGTATTGAGATAATGTGCAATGTGCATCTTAAAAAAAATATTGAAATCAAATAAAAAATTATTTACAAGAAACTGCAATTATGAAGCAATTGAATATTTAGAAAATGCAATAGTTTTTTTTTTAAAAATAATATTGCATTCAAAAATGAGATTTATTAAGTTCAGTAAAATAATGATATCCAATGTCTTAATCCAGAAATTAAATAATATATGCTTAGAGTTAAAATATTAAAAGTATATTTATATATTATATAGAGAGTAGACAATTAGGATATTCTGATTATTATTTAGTTAATTAAATGAAAAAAATTCAAATGGAGAGTGACATAATTTTAATAAGAGGCTTAGGCTTATATATGTATTTAAAATTATGATTATAATTAATGTGCGTCTAAGAGGATTATCTGTAATTCTCACAATTTGCAATAGATAGCATTGTTAATTACAGTGTTTATCATTGAAAATAAGGTAATGAAATTATGGCAAATATTATTTTTACACTATATCAGTTAAACACTGTAATTAACAATGCTATCATTGAAAATAAGGTAATGAAATTATGGCAAATATTATTTTTACACTATATCAGTTTATTTGTGTATTATTAAAGAAGAATTAAATATTATGCCCTAAATTTTCAAAAAAGGTGGTAGTTTTTATATTCATTATTATCTGACATGTATTTCAAATTTAAGTTTTCCTTAAATAGCTTTTTCACTAAAGTTTTTTCCTTCAAAATGATATAAATTGTGGATGCAGTTTATATACACAGATTAATGTTGATAGGCTATTTATAAAGATTAATGTTAAAAATATTTAAATATAGATTTTCCAGATCTATTTTAATAATTTAAAAATTTATTATTAAATAAATAGGATTTTTAATTATTTTTCAGCTAGTGATATGAATATATTGAAAAAATTTATTGAATTTTTAGTCAGTCCCACAGTTGCATGATTTGATCTTGAATAAAATAAGATCAATCAAAAAATATATAATTTTTTCACTTCTTAAAATAATTTGTAACTAGGAAAGCTAATTTATCACCTGTGATATGTATTTTCAAATATTTTTTTAATTACAATTTTTTTTATAGACTATTTTGTAACCTATTTTTATTCAATACATTGATTGAATACACTATAAAACTACTTTTAATATTTCAATGAAAAACAATAATTTACTCTAAGTAACCAAAAAATAAATTATTTTGACTTTTACTTTTTATCATTACTGATATTGAATACCTGTTTGGTCACCATTTTTTCTATTGATTTATATACATTGCTTTCTTTTTTATTGGATATTGAATGGCTTGGCATTCCACTGCTCACCACAAACTGCCTACACCCATGAAAAAGCCTAGATTTTTCAGATGAATTCAGACAGATCCATTAAACATTAATGATAGTTCAGAGCAGACCCATTCAACTCTATCTTGAAAAATTTGGAGTTATAAAACTCACAATTAAATACAAATATTCCATATTTCCTATCATGGTGATTACTCAGCCAACTGGTCAACTTCCTGCCATTATTGCAAAATTAGCAGATGGCAGAAGTAAATAAGAATGCATTTCATCATAAATATAAATTATCATAACTTGGCACATCTTAAGTTGGCCCCCACATAAGTCACTCCCCATAAAAGATTTTAAGTTGTCACTCCCATAAAAGATTTAAAATGAATGGATAAACTTGTTCCTAGATACTGCATTTAGATAACTGTAAATTCAAAATACTGTTGGTAGAGATTAACTGTTAGTTTCTTTATGCTGTTTATATATATTATGAAGAATTTAAAATAAATTTTTTATAATCAATATAAAAATAAACTTTAAATAATTTTCTGATATCTGAAAATAAATATTCAACTACTATCATTATAGCATTTACAAATAGTTTAATTTTGAAATACTAACTAGAAATTAGAATTTATACTTATTATTTAGCTTCATTTGAAATTCTTCATAATAACCAAAACTATCACAAACACTTGCTTTAATCGTCAATAGGAGAATAAAACAGCACTATAAGCAAGGTATTCACAGATTTATTAATCAGGAAAAACGTTTTCGGACTTGATTAGAGTCCATCATCAGTTCTACAATACTTAAGTCATAATTTATATTCTCTTAATATTTGGAAGATTTTTTTTTTCCAAACAAATGATTCAGCAATTCAAGTTATCATAAAATGCCTTACAAATTCTAATATATATTTAAAAGTTTTTGGAGATTAAAAGTTTAAAAACATTGATTGTAACATAAGAGATCTATTTATAAGACTATGTTTTTATTTAATTTATGTTTAATTTTAAAAAATGGAATTTGATAAATTAAAATGAATCTTCAATCAAAAAAGAAATCCGTATTAAACAATTATTTAGGTATATTTTTCTTTTATTTTTCTAAAAAACAAGAGGGGAAAAAAAATAAGAATTTGTCTGTAGGATCATCAATATTATCATGTATTTCCAATATTCAATTCATAATGGTTTTTTTATGGAATCAATCAATAGAGTTAATTTACAAACCAGTATATATTAAAAACTTTAAATGCAATAATTTTTTTTTCATCTGACATAATTCTATTAAAATATATTTGAATTAGTATTTTGATGATATAATTCCAGTACAAATAGGAATCTTTATAATAAAGATTTATAAAAAGTAAAAATTTATAGAGATTTATCAAAAGTATTTATTACTATTACATTAATCATAATATCCTCTTATGAATATAATTTGTTGTAAAGGAATATCTTTATATGATTTACAAGTGTTTATGAATATAATGTTTATAAAATAATTGAAAATTTAATAAGACCTAATAAAATACAATTATATTATTCTAGAACTCTGTTTATTATCTAAAGCTATAAAAATACTTGAGAAATATTTTAGTTTGACAGTTATCTGTTAAGGAATAACTATGATAAAATTCAAATTTCTTACTATATTCACATCTTGCTCCATAATAACCTCTACGGCAAGAACAAGTATCTTTTTGAATGCATTTTCCTCCATTAAGGCATTTTTCACGACAAATACCTTAAAATAAACAATTTTTGCAAATTAACTTTTAATTTAGAATTAGAGGAAAAGTTTAATATAAATATATTCACCTCCTTCACAATGAGGACCTTGATAACCATCAGCACATGAACAAATTCCAGGTGAAATGCATGTACCTCCATTCATGCATTGTGGATAGCAAAGAGCTAATTGAATAAGATAAAATTTTAATATATATATATATATAAAAGTATGGAAAATCTTTTTAGTACCTGTTCGACAGTATTTTCCCATATAACCTTTTGGACATTCACAAATTTTATGTTGATTACATCTCCCACCATTGGCACATTTTTTATCACATTCAGGATCAGGACCTAAATTTTGTAAAGTACTTTCACATTTAAATGTTAATAAAGTAATTTATTTATTTATAATTTATTTCGTATTTATAATGTAAATAAATATATTAAATTTTAATACTGTAAAATATAAACTAAATTTACCGGTAAGCATTTTTAATTTAATTTATATACAATGTCTCATAATAGTGACAGAAAATTCAAATGATGAATTTCTTACATCAAAATAATGAAAAAGGTCTTATAAATTTAGGCCCAAAGATGCTATATTTCTGAGAAAAATGCACTTTTTATAGTAGTATTTTTTCAGAGATTGCAAAGGAAGCATGTTTAATCAATGAAATAAATATTTCCTTTACAATCTTTGAAAGAGCATTATTATAAAATGTGCATGCATCTCTTAAATGTGGCATTTTTAGGCCTATGATTATAAGAACATTTTTCATTTTGATGCAAGAAATTCATGGTTTGATTTTGTCATAGTCATTATGGGATACCCTGTATAAAAAAAAAGTTTTTTTTCTAAATTTTGTTTCAAAATTCAGCATTGACTTGTTTATCATAAAAAGAAGAAAAAAAAATAAAAATACAATATTAGTAAAATTTATAAGAAAAAGATTTAAAAAGATAATATTTAATTTGATGACATTTTTAAAGCATATGTAATTATTTAGAAAAAAAATGATTCAATCAATTTATCAGAATATACATAGGCTTATTAATTACAAAACTATGAATAGCTTAATATAAGTAGAGATTAGCATTTGATAAATCTGATTATTAATGAAAATAATCTATTATTTCAGTTATTAATATTTTATTTCAAGCATTAATAGCTACTATTAACTTTATTCTTAATAACCTAAATCTTATTTAAAATCAATAAAATGGAATCAAAATAAAATTTATTGGCATGAAAAAGTACAATTTAAAGACAAATGTGAATTTTAATTGCAAGATTATATCTGATGATATTAACATGCTTCTATATGATCTAATGATTAATAAAAGATAATAGTAGCTATGTTAATATTTGCATCTGATTTAGTAAATTGAATATATTATCTAACTGCAGCTTGTGTTTTGAGGAAAATATTTGCTATTTTAATTTTAAAATTGAATAAAACATTGATAATCTTTCCAATACAATAGTATTTGAGATAATACATTGTGAAATTGTAAATATTCCAAATATGTTTTCTAATTGGGATCAGTATTTTCATATTTTAAAACATCTTTTTATAAATAGGAATTAAATTTTATTTCTTATACTTAAAAGTTTATTTTCATATTTTTGAAATTCAAGAAAAAGATGATTTTTATTTATATTTTGAATCATTTAGTTTTTAAGATAATAATTCAGGCAAAATCATATTTTAAGATTCTTCTTTTACCTTTTAACTTTTTAAGATATTTTAAGATTCTTCTTCTTTTAACTTTTTAAAATCATATTTTAAAAAGTTTGATTCTTTCAATAATGGTTGGTAATGTATTACTTATTTATTAAAATACGATATTTATTTTTAAAATCCATTAATCCAACAAGATTTAAAAAATATTTTAAGTGCAGTATTACATTTAATGTTTTAAGAAACAGTATTCATTTTATTTTGTGAATATTTATAATTCATTAGTTGCCTGTTTTATTAAGAATTTTGAGAAATAAATATGATTTAAAATATGAAAAATTGTTTATTTAAAGTTTGATTATTTTTTGTCTTATATTAACAATTATTACTTAGATTTATACTTTTTATTTATTATCACTAATAAAAATTAATATTCTATACAAATTTTCCTTATTTCCATCTAATATTAATGCTGCTTTATATTTCTGACTGTCTCTAAATATGAAGAAATTATTGATGACAAATTTAAAAGTAATATAAATAATTATATGTTAAATAATAATAATAAAGTTCTTATGAATTTTAATAAAATTAAATGTTATGCCAATAAAATATTAATAATATCTAAATCTGTATATAAACTTATGATGAAAATAATTATTTATAAATAAAAACCAATAATCAATTTATATTACATACAGAATGTCCCTTAACGGTGGGACAAAATGAAACCATGAATTTATATATCTAAAATAATGAAAAAAGTTCTTATAAGCTTAAAAATACTACATTTAAGAGAAATATCACAAGTGCTTTTTTAATGATTGTAAAAGAAATGTGTTTAATTAATGAAATAAATTTAAATAACAAAACTGACAATGTAGTGTAACATTTCTCACATTTTTCCATCTTGGACTATGATGTCAATTTATTTTATTAATTAAACATGTTTTCTTTATGATCTTTGGAAAAGCATTATTATAAAATGTTCATATTTCTCTTAGGTCCAAAAATAACACATTTATGTTTATAAGAACTTTTTCATTATTTTAATATAAGAAATTCACAATTTGATTTTAACTCAACCATTAAGGACTGTGTGTATATGTGTAAATATATATATATTACTAATTTCAAGATCTTTTATAACTTGTTAATAAAATCTAATTGATTAAATTAACATCAATCATATATATTTAAAAATATATATAAAAGTTTCCTTTGTATTTTATGAAATTTCAAAGATATTCTATAAATCATACAAACCATGATCTGCACACTGTTTTTGAAGCTTCAATCTTAGTGGAGTTCCTGGTAAAAAGTTTCCAGATTCATTTTGAATACGTAATCCTATACCAAAAGATGCAACTCCACTTTGATTTCCTAAACATGGTAGAAACACCTGAAAAACTGAAAAATTGTAACTTCAGTACTTTATAATATATGTATGTAATCTTTTATTAATCAATATTCTTTACCTCTTGGTTTTCTTGGCACTTTCCCTCTTGTATCAATTGAAATAACAGGATTACCTAATATATCCTTATTAAAAGATTGAAGTTGATCAAAATCATAGAAATATTGCTGAAAAAAGAATAAAAAAAATTATTTTGCAAAATTAATCTAATTATATAATAATTTCCCCAAGTAATAGTAATCAAACAAATTAGTAATATAAAAAAATGTAATTAGCAAATAGCAGATTTTATTCAAAAGTATATTTCTCCATTCTTTTTATAGATGATCCAGGGCTGCCGAGAGAAATTTTTGGGCCTATGACAAGTGTGTAGTCCAGGCCCCACTTAAAAAAGTGCATCACTTTGGTTTAATAAAAAAGTCATATAAAACATTAAATATTTATTTAAAAAAGTATACAATAAATTCAAAATTCGATACATTACATATCATGTTATATATATACAGTAATACCCCGCTTAACGCTGCTCTGTTTAATGCTGTTTCAATATAATGTGGTTTTTTTTAATTCTATATTTTTTATTCATTCACTTTGGCATGGTTTTTGAAACTGTTATACTCACATAAATCCGAAATCACACTAATTTGTTGCTTTGATACTCCTATGCTGCCTTGCAATGCATTTGATATCAGTTCAGTGCAATACATACAAAAGTCTGCTGCGACAGTTCATATTTATGATCGTTCAACAACGTTATTTTACAGTTAAAGTTTAGCCACTATTACAGAAAATATGCATTAGTTTGTACAAAATGATCCAAATTTTGATAGACGTTCAAAGGCAAGACGAAGTGTCATGGATGCAATGCCTTGCTATTGACAGTTGCTTGCTGAACGAAAGAGGAAAAGGCAAACGACTTTTCGTTAAATCATTCTTAACGAAAAACAAAAGCTACCAAATGAGGAAGAACCTTCCTCATAACAAACAAATTATTTATTTGAATATTTTTGATTTTCATGAATGATTTATGAATACAAATTGATATTAACAATAAAATGTCCATAATTAATGTAATGCAATGGTAATAATACATGTTGCAAAATAAAAAAAGGTATGCATATTTTTTTATTCACTATCCTGCTTCAACTATTCCTATTATTTACGTGTTAAGATGACCTCATTTAATGCTGTTTCGTTTAGCAGTTGGTTTTTTGGAACGTATCCTCCTCGTTAAATGGGGTCTTACTGTGAAATAGTTTATTTTAGCACGACTGCTTTGGATGCTTGTTTGGATAATAGAGAGTGCCCTCTGATGGCAGCCTGTGAACTATCAGACACGTTATGTGACATCATAGTCCGATGGTCGGGCCCTTTTTGATACCGGGCCCATGACAAAAGTCACAGATGTCACTCCCTCTCGGCGGCCCTGTATAGTTCTATCAGTTATTTGAAAGCATCTATGTTCTATATTAAAGTTTTCTTGTTTAGTGCTTCTATATGATTCTTTTGAATTTTCATTTATATTTTTTTCTAATTGAGTTTTCTGCTATATGAATAATCAATAATTTAAATTTAGTAATTTAATAATTAACTGTGATAAGTTTATAAAACCATTCTAATCAAATAAAATTTATCATTGATGATATAATAAAATTTTAAGTATTCAAAATCATAATCTGAAATATGGCATTCATTAGACTAGTATATCTCATACTTTCTTTGTTCTATCAGTGTGCATAAGAAACAAAGAAAGATCGGAAGAGCGTCGTGTAGGGAAAGAGTGTAGATCTCGGTGGTCGCCGTATCATTAAAAAAAAATCTTTGATTGAATGATACTAAATATAATAATAAATTATTAGTTTAAAATATAAATAATAATAATTAATATTTTAAGCATTCATTATGCATTTTATCACAGTTTCCAAATTTATAATATAATTTTCTTTATTATTTTAGTTTAATTCAAGAGCTAAATTATAGTTAAGATTGAAGAATCCTTGTTTGCTCTGTGCACAAGTAATTTGATAGACTGAATGTCCATGTTCAGCATAAACAAGAGTAAAATCCTTGCATGACCTCTGATTATTTTATACCCAATTACCTAATCCAATCAAAAAAAGCTGTAAATAATAACAAACACAGCTTGCAGTTCTATTGCTGAAAGGAAAATATAGATTCTAAAGTTCTACAAAATAAGATTTTTGTTTATTTATAAGATAATATTTCAAGCATAAGATTAATTATATAATCTTATGCTTGAAATATTAATTCTATTAATTCTAAAATTTTAGTTAATAATTAATAAAATTTTAGAATTAATAGAAATAAATTCTATATTAACTACAATTTAAAAACAAACTCCTAAGCTTATTTAAACAATAAATTGCACATTTAAATGTATTTACAAAAAGTTTTTGATTATTTGATTTCACTTTATTCAACAGATGAAATAAAATAACCAAAAATTTTTTGTAAATACACTTTAAGTATGCAGTTTATTAACTAAATAAGCTCATGAGTCTGTTTTTAAATTGTAATTAAACTAATGTAAACAAAAGGATGAATTTATGTAAAAAAGAATAACTTCTATAAAAAAACGACTAAATTAAAAATATAATTTTATAATGTTTTTAATGAAAATAATCAGTTAATAAATATTATGGTACAAGTTTAGATTAGGGATATACAAGAAGAACAGGATTAATCAAAAGATGAAACAAGCAGAGAGAACTTTTCAAGAGAATTATTACCTCTATCTAGTGCAGATAATTAGATATAGGTTAGAGAATTAAAGATTTGCCTCAAACAAACAATTATTAAGAGAATGAATTTGCAGTTTCATTGTATTAAAGATTCATTTCAAAACCTTAAAGCAAGAAACTGTATTATATAGAAATCTAATTCTTTTGGAATGTTTATTCTCATCTTTTGATTAATGATACTATTGTTGTTTTGTTGCTGATCTCAATATTGTCAATAATTATTAGTTTTGCTTTGCTGGTACAGAAAAAAAATCAGTTCAATAGAAACAGCAAAATACAATATAAATAAAAGTTATAAGGCCAAGAATCTAATTTAAATATTATTATTTATTGGTTTACATTGTGTTGTTGTTTAAAGATCATAGTGAAGTAAAGCAAAGATTGTACTTGAGAGATAACAAGAACCCCAAATTCAACCTATTGGAACATATTTTGCATTCAGCTGGCATGCCATGTTAAAAATTATGCATAGCATATCAACTGAACTGTCATGCCTAATTCTGGTTGTCATAAACACAATTTTGCCTCCTATTAAATTTTGATAGTTTATATAGCATGAAAATTTAGCAAAAATTGTAAATCTACAGTTATTTTTACCAAACATTTATCGTAGAGATTTATTTTTTTACAATTATACAATTACAAACCTTTCTTTCTCCAGATTTCCAAGTAAAATTAACAAATCCAACTTCTGAAGGAATTACTGGCAGATATTTTTCAAAATTAGGATCTAATATGTAAGGAAGAACAACTCCTCCTACAATTGCATGAATTTCCATAGGAAATCCTAAATAAACAAAAATTTAAAATGTAAGTAAATATACACAAAAACATTTATAATTTTAAAATCTTCATTTTAAACACCATCTGGTGAAAATTAAAAACTAAAAAAATGATTCTTATAATTATTTTGATAAATATTAAAAACATTGGCAATGAGCATATTAAATTTATAATTGTATAATAACAATAATGAAAAATATTAACACAATTTATCAAAATGATTATATATAAAGTTTTAATTAGTAAAATAACTACAGTATATGTACTCTCCAAAGACGTTGATATTCTCATATATAGTAATGTAATGGCTGCTTACTATTCCTCTTACATAATACCATCTGTAATGAAATTTTTTAATTTTTCTTGAATGTTGTAATATTTGAAAAATTTTAAAATTATATCGCTTCATTAACTAGAATTTTTGGTGATATAAAAATATATACAAAATATCAATTCCCAATAAAAAAAAAATGTTATAAATAGTTTAAACTCGTCGATCCAACATACAAATACTACAAGCGTTTGTAATGAAATTTTTTAATTTTTCTTGAAAGTTGTAATATTTGAAAAATTTTAAAATTATATCGCTTCATTATCTAGAATTTTTGATGATATAAAAATATATACAAAATATCAATTCCCAATAACAAAAAAAAAAATGTTATAAATAGTTTAAACTCGTCGATCCAACATACAAATACTACAAGCGTGATCTGGAATATATAAAAAATCCTTTCAGATAGACCAAATTAAAAAGAATTTTCTTTTGCATGATTGCCAAGGCATAATCTTTCTAAATGTGTCATTTTGTAAAATTGTTTCAGCAGTTCAGCAGATCATAATGGCCCAAACAAGCCTTCAACAAAATACAATAGTAAAGTCTATAAAGCAGTACTTCTCAAAGTGTGGGTCGCGACCCCCGTATGGGATCGAGTAACAAAATTTGGTGGTCGCAGAAATTTTAGCAAATGTTTTAATTCGTATTCCTAGTTTATATACCTATATACCCCAGGATCGCGAAAATATTTTCTCGGATAAAAGGGGTCGCCAAGTGGAAAAGTTTGAGAAGACTTGCTATAAAGGATAATCATATAGTGAACATTTGTGTCGCCATCTATTGAAATATTATAATATTACAAAGGCACAACCAAAAATAAAAAAAAAATAATAGTTTTTGATTTTTTTTAATCGTTTTATTATTATTATTTTTTTTTTTTTATATTTTATTCGAATTAATATTCAGTTTGAAATTAAATTATCAGCTTGATTTGAAAAATTGTTTTATTATATTTATAACAATCAATTAATAATATAAATTTTTTCGTATCGTAATCCAAATTAAAATTTGCCGATAACTGAGGTTAAAAAAATAATCTCTAAATGAGGGGGAAGAAAACCGATAAATTAACTTACAGATGGTCATTCTTCTTTAGTGACGACATACGAAAAAATATATAGACGTATTATCAAAACAAACATACGTACAGATCTATAAACAAATACTACATTAAACACTCATCAAGAAAGTTTTAAATTTAAACTCAAATTGTTGAAATAAAAAAAAAATGCATTCAAGTGTTAATGAAGTGTTAGTTATTTGACCGTAAAGGAATGCAACATGCTCAATTAACCTGACTAGATGTTATCACTGATGTGGGTACAAGCATCATGCGTGTTCCTTAATTATAATTTTTTTTTTTCTGTAATGAAACTTTTCTATTAGTAATTTCAGAGTCGTATCTGTAATTCGTGTTTTAATTGCCACCTTATTTTATTTTTTATTTTTTTTTATACATAAAAAAACATTTAACTAATAATTAACAAGATATCGCAAAGTTGAGAAAGGAGGTTTTTTTTTTTTAGTCGAAATTATTAACGTTTAATTACTTTGCATTTTGAGAAATATTAAGTAGATAAAAATCGAATTATATGTTAAGTTTTATGTTAAAGTTTATTGATTTTATTCTGATTTTTTTTTTTAATATATATTATCGAAAATCTGTATCGAATATGCTAATTCCTGCATTAAAATTTTTATTTATGGTGTAAAACAGTGTTTTTATTGAAATATACTAGGTGA
The DNA here is from genome assembly GCA_000484575.1 of Olivierus martensii. Lineage (NCBI taxonomy): Eukaryota > Metazoa > Arthropoda > Arachnida > Scorpiones > Buthidae > Olivierus > Olivierus martensii. The sequence goes on from AYEL01084672.1 coordinate 57,175, forward strand.
GAATTGCAAATATTTGTTATAAAAATAAAATACATTAAATAATAATAATATTCTCATATTTGTTAAATTCATTAAAATATTTAAAAAATAATAATTTATTTGTGTGTTATATCAGTTGTTTTCTTATAAATCACAAGACACAAGAAACATACATTGTTTTGTGTCTTGTGATCTATATAGCAGGCCTGATCTATAGAAACATACATTGTAATAAAATAATGTGTTTCTTGTGTATATAACACACAAGAAACATACATTATTTTATTACAATGACCAATAGAAGAATTGATGTTTTGTGATAATGGTTGTATTATTAATTACAAACTGTGTATTATTATTACTGATTTATTATGCTATTGCATTACAAGCATAATTAGTATTTTTCTTGTATTGTGTGTTTAGTTATAACAGAAGCATAGCCTACATATTTATTATGGTTTAGAAAATATATCGCTTGTCTGAATAGGTTTATAAGTTCAATTGATATTATTAAATTACCTGTTTCCTTTGCTGTTTATTTTATTTTGTTACGAAGAGATACAATTAACACTTTCCATTTTTGCATGTATCTATTTCTTTTGTTGTTTTCGTGTTGTATTTTATAGAATATTGTGTGTAATGACCGTTCCCTACATAATAGGTGTATTTAAGTGTGAGACAGAAATTTTCGTGTTTATTATGGAATCTGTTTTACAGCTGGAACTTTTCAGTAAATCTTTTGACACATGATTAGCACCCGGTATTGATTAAATAAATAAACACGCGAGTGTTGTCCACCATCTTAATAGAGGCGGCCGGTCAATTTTTGAAAGCTTCGTTTTAGCTTCTAACAATGGCACTCGAACAAATTCTCTGATCCACTCGAAGGGAGAGGGGGGTCAGAGTCGGAATTTGTCTACAATAGCATCGCTTGAGGTCATAAGTCGGGGTTCCTGCCTGAGTAACTGTTGGAAGTCTGTCAACACAGTTGTCTGTCAGTGAGTCGAGAGGCCGTTAAAGGTCGTGATTAATTTGTTGAGTTGGCACAGTTATTACAAACACCACTGGAAAGAACGGGACAACCTGTCGAAATGGCAACACACTCAATCAGTATTGTTGTATTGTTGAACGTCCCGCGAAGGACAGGAATGCAGTTGTATGGATATCGTTAAGTTCTCTGCTTATCTTCGAGCACAAAGGGGGAGTTTAACTAATACCGCAACGGTAATTTTCTCGTTGTCTACTTAAATGGTGTTAATTATCGAATCGGGAACAAACGGAAGATGGACATATATTATAAAAAAGACGAAGTTAATAATTGCCATATTTCGAAGTTATTGACAGTTTTGACAACGTCACGAAGGCTTGAAACAATAATAATCAATCTAGAAAAACTTAATTGAAAACACGTTGTCTATCTAGAACCGATACATTGACAAATGAAGCAGGTTATGGTAAAGATGTTTAATTAATTTTAACACGCAAAACGCCTCTTATATTCATAGGTCGTTCGACAATCAACAGTTGCTCTGCAACTATAGCAGCATAGACGTGAACAAAGCAGGTGTGAAAGCAAGAGCTGCAAGTTGAGTAAAGCTTGAGGGCGAACATGACTAATGGAAAATTAGGTCTAGTTTGTAGACTGACTTAAAAGATGTATGTCTAGACTGAGTGAGATGAAAAAAAAAATGCAAGTAAGCAAGCTGTAGGTTTTGCGTGTTTTGCAATTTAAACAGTGTTTCGGCTTTCTTTTACTGTAAGAAAAAGGGGAAAATAAACATCATAAAGAATTATTAGAGAGAAAAATCTGACAAACGCTGTTTAGATTATGATTTATTCCGTTTTTTTTTTTTTGATATTATCATGCTATCAATTTTCCATTTCCTGGAGTCAAAGTAAACTTGGACAAGATCAAATTAAATTTTTTTTCGTTTGTGAAGTAATAGTCGAATTACCGTTTAGATTCTTCGAAATACTTGCACAGACAATAAAACTGCTGTGGTTTTTTTATAGGCGACAGTAAAAGTTAATCCTCCTAGCAAACAAACAAAAAAATATATATATTGATTGTTAAAGCAAACGACAGACTCACCGCTAAATTCTTTAACTTGTTTTTCGTCGATCCAAAGAGACATATCAGCGACTTGTTCTTTTCCTTCTCTAGCCAAACACAACACGACTATGGTAGATGTTAACATTAAAAAATACATTGTCCAAAATTTTGGACTACATAACTATTTAAATGTTAAAAAGTGTCTTTTCGTCAACTGACGACCGCATCTCGTGCTAAACAGCGATGTGTGGATAGCATAACGTACTCATTACGAGCTCGTTCGGCGCTTGCACGCTAACAAAAACTGTGTTCTGGGGACGTTGGTCACGTGACCGACCTAGCAATAGCCGCTCGGTCACGTGAGACCAACAAATACATCTGTTTGGCAGACTAAGCGAATGAGACTCGTTACTACGTTTCGCTGATGGCAGACACTTTACTCGCCATAATTTTCGATAAATATTTTCGTTTATGCGACGTCCTAATGACTACCAAGCATGCACCCTAAAATATCATTAAAAAACGACCATCAAAATTTAGTAGTTAAACTGGGTTCTTTTTTTGTTCTCTCGCTCGAATTAGAATTCTTTTTTTTTGTTAACTTGAAAACAATTAATTGTCTTGAAGAATCGCAGGTTTTTTTAAGGTTTTTTTTTCCCCTGTTTTCTAAATTAGCTGGGTGATCGATTGTGATTCGTATCGATCAAGCAGAACAGAAGAAAGAATTGGAGAAAACAAGAGAAACACCGAATAAAAAAAAAGAAAAGAAAACCTGAAAAATGCCGCGAAGGCCATTAATCACGCGAAAATGGCTGGCTTCGAACAGGATATGATTACTGCACAGTGAAAAATTGATTAATGTTAACAGTTTTAAGCACTAATAACAGATTTTACGCATCCAGTGAGCTTTGGAATACTCAAACAAAAATTTGTCCCACACGTGTACTATTTATAAGCCACTTGGCATACTCGTATCCTACATACACGTGTTACACACCTACGCTACATGCACTTGACTTACTTATATACTTAACGTACAGTATGCACATCTTACATAGAAAAGCGCTCCTCAATTAACAGCGCAGTAAATTTCTCAAAAAACTGAATAACCGGCGCTCCGATTATTTGTATAATTACTGTTATATATTCTTCGTGTATAGGAACGATCGCGACTATGCCACTTTTAGTTATAGATTTATGTATATATATTACTAAACGTCAAATTTTATTATTATTTTTTTCTTTCGAGTTTTAATAAACGACGTTAACGAGCTACTGTCTCATTAAGTCCAACCCACTTACAATAACGTTTATAGGGAGACAGCGAGTAATAATTGTAGATCGTAGATTTGCAATTAAATAAAAAAAATATTCATCAGACGAACAATAAACAAAAGAGCAGTTACACAACTGAAGAAGGGGAGTAATTCTTTAAATAAACAGGAAACGATCATAAATTTCACACAAATCACCATAAATATGTCGACAGGGAATTACTTTCGTGCGGATCTTATTCGTGTTTTAAACACGTATAAATTCTTGTGTTTGGAATTATTTATAACTTTAGGTCAGGCATTAACACGAAAAGTTCATTAAAGTCTACTTTTCCTCCACTTTGATTTATTAGCGTTTCGTCCCCTTTGGCTCAAGACGTGGATCAGGTACGAAGTTGATATCGCTTCTGTTAAAATAACGTTAGTGGAAATAGAATAAACTGCCAGAAGGTTTAAATTACTAATTTTGATGAGAATTATTCGATCTCCTTGAGTGCCAACTTCTATTTCTAGAATAAGATTGGCATTTATATCTATAACAATTAACTAACGAGAGAAAATCACTTACGTAAAAGTAAACTTCAGAAAATAGTTTTGAAACCAATCTACGTATTATTATTATTATTAAAAAATTATCAATGTTTCTATACTAGAATTTTGACATACATAAACATATACACTATTTATCTTTACAGTACATGATTGCGATTAATCTGTATAGGAATTTTTCGTTACAATCTACAAGAAAATAATTTCAAAAATAAATACTGCGTGCAAAATAACTAAAGCCAAACTTCAAATATGTAAAAAGTACATTTGTGGGTTGTTATAATGTTGACCATGTAAGTTTAAGTGAAGTGAATTATAGCAGAAATCGATTTTAATGCTTTAATTTTACTTAATGCTGAATAATACCATAACAGCAGTTGATAGTCTGCTTAAATGGATTACAGTAATATTGTCTTAGATATACAGCACTGTACTGGTATTATATATTACGTAACACTATTGTATTGTCTAACAACATACAGATGTTGTCAGTTTCAATACGTGAAAAAGAATCATTATTATGTACTGTATATTCAACAGAAGGAAATTCTAGATTACTCTAGAATATTGAAATAGATTATTTTTGAACGAATAAAAAAAAATCGTTTATTTCAATTCTAGAACTATTACACGAGTATTATCGAAACTCGTTCTTGTGTGTGTTACTTTAATACAATTTTCTTTGCAGCATTGCTACTAATAATTAAAAATCTATAAGGTTTATTGAAAAATTTTTAACGTCATATAATCATTATCATCTCCTTTTCTCTATCATGGCTATCGAATTTATCTGATAACGCGAAACAAAACAATGCAGAAAAGTAAGAGCGATTACATAGAGTGTGTACTTTTACAATTCGGAATTGTTACCGGTGATGAATACAATAATAGGTTTATTTTAAATACAATACACGATGTTTCACAGTAACAATTACGCTTGTGAAAGCAACAAGTCTAGTTTGATCCAGAACGGAACGTTTTCTCGAAACTGGTTGCTGCTGTACTGATTTTAAAGATAAAAATGCAATTTCTTTATCAGTGGCTTCCATCTGGCGACTAATACATTTAAAATTTAATGTAAGAATGTTAAGTAATCGTATGATTGATGAGATAAAGATTATAATCTAATAATTCAACTAAAAAAAGAATTTAATTGAAGCGTGTTACAGTCTATAAACGATCAGTAAAATTCAATCCGCGATTATTCAGAACAGAGTTTAGGACGGAAAAAAAAATTTATACTGGATGTAACAAGTAATATTAGTCGACGTTATTGCGAACGGAGATGAGTCGCACTTTATAAATAATCGCGAATTTGCTGAACTAGTGAAATTCGATCAGAAAGCTAGACGGCTTATCGACAGAATGAAAGCAATGACACATTTTTATCGTGTCATTTGGTCGATTAGCCTTGAAGCATTCTAGTTACAGAATGACGCAGTAAACATTAGTTTTTACGCTATTATCATAGCTAATGGAATAATTTAAAATGACTGGTTCTGTTTCGTCGTAAATGTACATCTCACGAGTGTATGAGTGTTTGCACCAAACATAATCGAAAATTGTTTTTGGACATATTAATAAGCAGAAACATCGATAATTCGACAGACTATAATTCGTCATTCTTTCTCGGAAAAGATAATTTGTTTCAGTGTCTTTTTTATATAAAAAAAATGAAAAGTTTCCTTTTTATATGTGTCAAATTTAATCAATAATTACAATTTATATTTGCATTTGTCATTTTTTTTGATATCTACTAGATAGTCGCATAATTAATTACATTTCCCCCCTTAATTTTGGTGATTTCAATACATTTTGACATCTTTGATCTTATATGTCTCGATGTTTTACTCATATCTATAATTAGCATGTACTAGCAGCTATTGTTGGCTGCTGAATTATTCAATTGCCGCTTTATACAGCATAATTTTTATGTATTTTCTTCTTTCATGTTTCCGTAATTTGCCAGTACCTGTTGAATTATCGAGGTTCTGCTGTACGGTTTTTATTGCGCTAAATGCTGATGAATGACTTTATTCTAAATTGCATGTACTCAGAGTGCAGCTCAGAAGTTTTTAATTTTATTAAATAACACTCATCTGCAAACAGATAAATTACTAGATTTGTTTTTTATTTCAATGTTATGGTTATATCAAAAACGAAAATACTGTAGTGTATATTAACTAGCGAACTTTGGATTTTCACGTGATATTTATTAGCCTACACAGAATAAAATAAATAATTAATATTTACATTAATCTTTATTTTATCATTAAATAACATAATAATTTAACTTGCTGAACAGAATTTTATGAATTATTTCAGAGTGCATTTCACCGTGAAATGACAATTAGCCTTGATAATAAATAGAACGAGCGTTATCTAATAATTTATCGTTACAAAGCGCTAAATTGCTGATATTTCTTTTCTGATTCGAATAATTAAATTCCAAATAATTATGCCCGTCATCTACTTAATATATTGCTGTAATTTACTTAATTTATTATTAATTTTCTGAAGTTCAAACAAAGAATAACCGTAGATATTTTTAAATTTCAATTTTAGCCTATTTTTCTATGGAAAACGAGACTCATAAGATCACTGGGCAGTGTGTTTGTAGCCCCACTAATAATCTTTTAATTAATTTATAAATTTTCATAAATGTTATTTATATTGTTCTACTATCTAGATAATAATTTTAACTCTTTGGCATCAGCTATTTAAAATTAGAGGGCATTTACATCATCAATTGGTTCGCGGGATATTCTCCAAATATCTCGCGAACCAATTGGTGATATTTTAGGAAATTTAGTAGAAAAATTAAGCCATTTAATGTGGCATTGACTTGATTATATTCTAAATGTTCAGCTTCAGTTATTTTAAAATGGCAGGCATTCAAATTCCAGAGGTTCTCCTTTAAACATCTTATGAAATAATCAAGAAAATTTTATGAAATTCAGTTGAATTTATGCTACTGAAGGTAATATCGATTCAATTTCAAATCCATATCTTCAGTCGTTCAAATATGGCGGACATATACAGAAAAAAGACAATGACTTGTTGTCTGTTTCCAAAACTCATCGTTAAGTAATAAAATAACAATCATGACGCCTTTTTTAGATAATTTATTAATTTTAAATTATTATCGTCTCATCATTAATTTCTCTAGTACAGTAGATAATTTGTCATTAAGACATTAAAGTGGATATCGACAAAACTTCGTTGCTAATGCGCAGCTTCAGTGTTACTGACCTTCATTAAATATGCACATTAAAGGATAGAGAAATGCATTTTTTTTTTGTACCAGCAAAAAAAAAGTCGTGTTATTATTCATAAATAAAACCATCCACAAACTTCGGATGGAAATTTTTTTTTAGTTGTAAATATTAAATTTTAATGCAAAACACTGGAACGACGTCAATTCACGTTTAAAAATTACAATATTAAATTCAGTTTGCGATGCAAATTTAACACTTTTATGATCAATATGTGTTATTTTAACCTAGGAGATATTTATAATTCTATGGTTAATGTTAGAACCGAATTTATATATATATATATAGTTTACGTCAAAGCAAGCAAGCTTCCTTGGTTCTATTATAGTTGTATTACCTTCCTGGTTTACCCTTCCTGTTTCTATTATAGTTGTATTACCTTCCTTGGTTGTATTAGTTGTATTACCTTCCTGCTTTACCTTCCTTGGTTCTATAGAACCAAGCAAAGTAAAGCAGGAGGTCAACCTCAAGGATTTAAGTGGGAGTGAAGAATACTTGAACTGTACAATCCGGAGTAGTCATCATGTGCTGCACCAGCGGTGGAGCTTCAGGGTTGAAGGAGAAGTTGCAGGAGAATTTTGAAGTCTATATTTAGAAAAGTGTTTCTACACGTATGCTACTTGAGGGCGCCACCGGCGGTCGATTTCAGAGATCAAAGGATCCGACAGGAGTGAACCTATTGTATGCTCTTTATACTGTGGTAATAGGACGCGAAAAAACGACTCGCTCCATCAATCTTTTTTTTTGTCAACAGATGACGCCACACTTCATTCAGGAAGAATACTATGTGGCAGGGCGAAACAAGCCCTTCCACAGGCTGCCCACCACCCCTGCGAAGGGTCAGCCGGATTATGGAGGACGGGGATCGATGGGCCGGACCCCATGATAAATATTATTTATCATGGGGTATTCCATTCTTCAAGAATGGTGTGTGGCGTCATCTGTTGACAAAAAAAAAGATTGATTTAATAAAAAGTATATAAGGATGCGATTAAAATTCCATTGTGCTAAAACCTTACATGAAAAAGTGCCTATATTTGGGAAATTATCACATTTCTGATTCTTAGTTCTTTTATTATCCTTTATTTATTTATTGAATCCTTTCAAGTGATAATATTTTCGTTCCTGTTCAACGTTTATAGAATCATACTGTCACACTGAAATGTCGCTAATGGTTATTCCATGAAAGTTTAACTATGTTACTAATATTTTCTTTGACTGAATGAAAATAATTTGAATTTGGTTTACCTTATAATCTTATACTGAAATGTCGCTAATGGTTATTCCATGAAAGTTTAACTATGCTACTAATATTTTCTTTGACTGAATGAAAATAATTTGAATTTGGTTTACCTTATAATCTTCAATTTATTTCGCAATTTAGCAACAAGAAATTTAAATTTCAATAGTAATTCAGCTATCGTAAAGAATTCTATAATTTCAAATTTCATTCTAATATGATTTAAAGCGATCTTCAAATCGTTGATAATCGCAAGTCAATTTTATTTTTTTTTTTTATTGGATCGTTTTAATATCGTAATATAATTTTATTTGTGTAGATTAAAGTTTATTTTTATTAATAAAATAATTTTTAGTGCTTATAATAGTTATTTACTATTGCAATACATATCTTCGATGTAGGCCTATACAGTACAATATACAGTAGTTGTGTATTCTTCAGACAGATTTACGCATAAGCTAAACAAGCTACAGCTTATTCTCATAAAGTTATTTACGTTTCATTAAAAAAAAAAATTAAATACAGTTGAGGTTTTTAAGTGTTTCTCAATCTATGGGTCGTGAGAAAATAGCTCAAAGGTTTCTAATTATTATAAATTTTTGGAGTGAAGTACTGTTGCAAAATAAATATATTGGGTCGCACGGCAAAAAAGATTGAGAAACGCTGATTTAGGAAATACAATACGCACAAATGTGGTCCTGTATAGCACATCATAACAATTGTTACGATGTAATAATTGTATACGCAATTGTTACGCATATATATATTGTAGTAATTATTTTCTAATTATATAAGTAATATGCAGGCTGGTAATATGTGAATAGCCTATATCCGCATCTTCCATTCCTGTGCACAGATTACTAATACAGATGGGACACTTCCTATACTTTCAATGGTAACTTTTCAAAACGAAACTGGAAAATTGAAAGCCTTTAACTATGAATGTTTAAACGTAACCGAACCCGGACGAAATTTCTGTCAACAGCAACACAACGAAACTATACGGCTGATAGAAGTGGATGATAAACCAGTCATTAAACTCCACCATAAAAAACATTACGTAAGTACTTTTTATAAATAACATAATTAATATTAAATAATATAAAATAATAAGTAAAATTTTATATTTTATTTTAAAAGCTAAAATGGGAAATGATAATACGGAATGTATAAAAGAGACTAATTCTAACGAAAAGTGTTTATATTTTCAAAGACTTCTGAAAAATGCTGTGATGACAGGAATTCCCCAAATTGTCACAGAAGAGAACTACAAAAGAAAAATTTTTAAATTCTTTATATTCTTCTTTTGTTTGTTTGGGTTTTTTTTCCAGCTAACTGAATTTCTTTTGTTATACTTCACCTATCCAACAGTTTTGGAAGTATCTATCAAACACAATGAAATCAAAGATCTTTCAAAACCCGTAGTAACTATTTGTGACCTAAATTCGTAAGTGAAATTTTCTGTTTTCTTATTTCATCTTCTTTAGACTATGCTTAATAAAATTGCGTTTATTTGTAGTAAAATAAAATTAATTTTACATTTTATATTTCATAAGTATATTATATACGTTAATTTAATTCGCATTCTTTATAGAAATTTCACAGTATTTTTATTCATAATAAATTACATTTATTAACTAATAGCAAGGGACTAGTTAATATTTTACGAAAACACATATTATATTTATATTCGGCATAAATAAATTAATATAACAGTTTAATTTAAAACAATATAAATATACACAAACAATGTTATATTTATTTATAGGCTACGTCGGAAAGCCTTTTGTAATGAATTTCCACAAAACTGTTTACAGTTTGAAAATAACTACACCTGTGAAGCTGTGGACAAATTTTGTAACAGTTATAACAACACGATGTCAAATAAAATGGTAATAGTTTAAAACTTTTATTAATACTATAGAGTATAGAGCAGGCATGTCAAACTCATTTTAATTGAAGGGCCATTTAATGAGCTTGTAAGATTACCGCGAGCCACATCACATTTTCAATTTTTTAAATTATATTTTGAATCGAGGTTCCAGTAATACAGATAGAATAATTGGAAACACTTTGTATTAACCTGTTCTACTCCACCGCCTGGTCTCCCGAGACAAACGCGCTCCGTCTTGCGCTCCAATGCCTGGTCTCCCGAGGCAAAATTTAAAGCTTAATAACTTCGCAATTTTTGCGTAAATCGAGAAAAAATGGTCAAAATCTGAAATTCTATCATATTCTTCATATTTCTGTCGTATTTCTCAAAAATTTGATTTTGCGTTGATATTTTAATAAATTTTAAATTAACCCTTTAATTCGAACCCAATCCGAACCAGTTAACACATTTCTGATCTTTGCACCCCCAAAAATTCAAGAACAGTTTGTCCGAATTTGTCCAACTTGCTCTATCATGTTCCACATTTCCTTCTGATTTTATCCTTATTTCTTTTTTACAGATATTTTGGTCCAATAAATTATAATTTGGGGAAGTTTGGCCCCTTGTAAATAATATGATTTTGCTGTTTTTCCCCACATAAAATTCGATAAATTAGTTTTATTTAAAAATATATAAATTTCTATTTATCAGAGAAGCAAAGCAAACAATACCACGCTTGACGATCGACGCGAAAATCGGTGTCCTAGATTGTGGCGGGAAATATCTAACGGTTTTCCAAATCAGCTGATTGTTTGTTTAATATTAGTTTCTATTTTAAAAATAACAGAAAAATTTAAACAGTAAAGTAATTTTCGTGTTATCTGCAGTCGAAACTACTAACTAGTAGACCAGAAGTGCATAATTATTGTCAAACAGCGTCCATCCTCCCTAAGGTCAACTACATGACCTTAGGCTGTGGGCTAGTTACATTATGTTGACTAAGGGGAGAGCCGTAACAACCTATCCCCTGTGTTTGAAAATGCTATTATTATTATATTTTAACTGTTTTTTGAAAAATTAATCACAGAATGAAAAAATACAGAGAAATACCTTGTAATTCACCATCCGCCATTTTTAAAAGGCATTGTGACAAATCTTGATTAAACAACGTACAAAAAGCGATAATTTATCAAAAATTAGTGCTAAATCTGGCGTACAGATGGCAGGATGATAGTTACGTATACAAATTATAGCAATATTTATTAAAATAAATAAATTTTCAACAAAGCGACATTCTCATACGTACTAATTCTTCTTATAAAATAAAAATTATTTATCTCACAAAATTACAGCAATATTTATTAAAATAAAAAAATTTTCAACAAAGTCGAGTCATACGTACTAATACTTCTATTAAAATAAAAAATTTTCAACAAAGTCGACATTCTCATATGTACTAATACTTCTTATAAAATTAAAAAGTATTAATCCTACATTATTTGTAGCAATATTTATTAAAATGAATAAATTTTCAACAAAGTTAACATTCTGTACGTACTAATACTTTTTATAAAATAAAAAGTATTTATCAAACATTATTTTGAGACTTCTTATAAAATAAAATGTATTTACCACACATTATTTTAAGAAATATTAAAATAAAAAATTTTCAACAAAGTCGACATTCTCATATGTACTAATACTTCTTATAAAATGAAAGTATTTATCACACATTATTTGAAGAAAATAGGAAGAAAAATGGCTAATAAACAATTATTTTAAACATTTATTAGTAGAATACCGTATTTCATCTGCGAGAGGGGACGAAGGTTTGTTTACACAAGGTCAGGACGAAGTTTCGAATTACATTCAGCGGATCAAATAACAATATAAATTGTCTTTGTTAGTTGGAAAAGTTTTATAGAATTATGAATTATTTGGTATTATTAGATGTGGAATATCATCAAGAATGTAAGTATATAAAAAATTTTTTTTATCCAATGCCGAAATCATGAATAAATTTGAAAAATTATATATTGTTTACATACCATATCTGTACAACCGGACCGATACGTCCATAGTGACAGGGAGAAACTAAGAGGTTGCCAAATGCTTGGCGAAGCCGATACGTCCATAATGACAGGGAGAAAATAAGGGGTTGCCAAATGCTTGCGAAACTCTGGCGAAGACTACCCCACATCTCCGACGGGCGTGTCCAGACGTTGGTGTGTCCTCGGCAAGTCGAAAGAAAGTGGTTCCCCCGAGTAGGCAAGCCGTGGGAAGTCCTAGCCGGATAATTCGCCCCGGATCTCGGTTGACTTAAAGGGTAAGAAGGCGCCCGAATAGACAAGCCGTGGGAAATCCTAGCCGGATAATTCGCCCTCGGATCTCGTTTGACTTTCTATAGAGAGATCCAGCAGCAAAACTGGTCGGCCTGGGATGTCCTTCGCACCCGGCCCCAGTAGTAGCTGCACCTAGTGAAGAAATTCCTATAGGGTCGATAAAGCATCACTGCACCCATCCCTCGCTGATGGATGCTCTGTAGTTCGCCACTCGACCGTCCGAGTCCCTTCTGGGAAAGGCCCGAGCCCCGGCCCCCAGTTAGCTGCCCCTACTGAAGAAATTCCTATAGAGTCGGTAGAGCATGGCTGCACCCATCCTTCGCTGATGGATGCTCTGTAGTTCGCCACTCGACCGTCCGATCTCCTGCGGATCCGGGATTAAGAATCGACCCGACGTATGCCCTGCGTGAGGTACGATTAAGAATTGGTCCGACGTATGCCCTGCGTGAGGTACGAGTCCTCTATCAATTGATCCGACGTATGCCCTGCGTGAGGTACGAGTCCTCTATAAGGGCGATCCGACGTATGCCCTGCGTGAGGTACGAGTCCTCTATAAGGGTCCCAATCTCCAAGGCTTGATCCGGTTGATGGGATGAATGGTGGAGGGATAGAAGCCGTTCCGGTGCCCACCCGAGGGTTGGCCTTGCTCGATTTTAATTTCCACATCAAACGGAGTACTAGATAGTCTGAAATCGCTTGTATGTGAACGAATGTCAGCCGAACTAAAGGAAAAGCAGTCGTTTAGTCACATATCACATCCACAAATACGTTACTATTTATAGGTTTGGTCTCCCTTAGTGAAGAGAAATAATCATATTTCGATTTCTCCTCTGTTTCTAACTTTTCCTCAGTCATAGTTTTGTTTCGAAGGTGAAAGTATGTATCTCCACATATTATGTATCAACTGATTTTTTTCTCTAAAGCTGCAAATTCAATTTGTATAAATGAAATAACCACTAAAATCCACTAGAAATTGTCAGGCTTGAAAGCCATTGTGATGCAAAATTCTGTCCCATTCATGTTATTAACTGAACGTCGGATCTTATATCTGCCAAAAAAAAAAATTTGTAAAACTATTTATACCTACAAATTAATGAATGCTTTCTGCATCAATTCAGGTATTTCGAATTCTGATTTTATTCGTACATCTCATATTTCTATAATATGGAGTGGTTTCTTTTTCAATGCAGATGACGCCATTGTTTTTTCTTATAGCTTAGGTTAGGTTAGGTTAGTTAAGCCTCCATATCGCACGAGGGATATTCTCTATCTGGTGGCGGGCATTTATAAAGTCCATCATTGGCTGGCCAACACTCATGATGGGGTCAACCGAATGGTTGATACATGGGGTTGAACTAACCGGGCCTAAAAAATTAGAGTTGTGGGACCCGAATTTGAAGCCGGTATCTCCAGGGTCGTAATTCACAGCTTTATCACGCGGCTATCCGGCTGACTTTCTCTTATAGGAAGTAAAAATATCATCTGACAGAGATGAAATTTTGCGTCATATTCCTCACCTCATATTTGCTGGTCATGTGATAGGAACAATCGTTTTCTGGTTTTCGAGATTTTTTTGATAGCTATAAATGATGATATACTTGAAAGCAAAGCAGGAAAAAATCAAACTCTTTAGGTGTTATGATGATATCATAGTAGCATTATATGTCGGAATTTTTAGTGGTCATTCATAGCTACATCTAACGAGGAAGCCGGATGGCCGAGTGAAAACGCTGTCAGCGTGCCACCAAGGAGGATCCAGGTTCGCGTCCCAGGTCTGATCTCCGGGTTTTCGGGCTGCTGGGCCTGGCCCTCTCGAGGACGCGCGCCTTGTCGTGGCAAGAGGGCTTACCGGCTGTCACTATGCCTGTGTCTGTATATCCGGGCCGATACGTCCATAGTGATAGGGAGAAACTAAGAGTTGCAAAATGCTTGGCGAAATTCTGGCGAAGACGACTCCACACCTTTTGACGGGTGTGTGCAGACATTGGTGTGTCCTCGGCGAGTCGAAAGGGAGTGGTGCCCTAAGTAGACAAGCCGTGGGAAGTCCTAGCCGGATAATTCGCTCCTGATCTCGTTTGACTTTCTATAGAGAGATCCAGCAGCATTTAACTGGTCGGCCTGGGAAAGACCCGAGCCCTGGCCCCCAGTTAGCTGCCCCTAGTGAAGAAATTTCTATAGGGTTGGTAGAGCATAGCTACACCCATCCCTCGCTGATGGATGCTCTGTAGTTCGCCACTCGCCGTCCAAGTCCCTGCGGATCCGAGATTAAGAATTGGTCCGATGTATGCCCTGCGTGAGGTACGAGTCCTTAAGAATTGGTCCGACGTATGCCCTGCGTGAGGTACGAGTCCTCTATCAATTGATCCGACGTATGCCCTGCGTGAGGTACGAGTCCTCTATAAGGGCGATCCGACGTATGCCCTGCGTGAGGTACGAGTCCTCTATAAGGGTCCCAATCTCCAAGGCTTGATCCGGTCCGAACGATGAATGGTGAAAGGATAGAAGCCGTTCCGGTGCCCACCCGAGGGTTGGCCTTGCTCGGGCCTGATTGGGTTCTACCAAAGTCTGGGGAAGCTTGCTTCCTAGGGAATCATAAAACTTCAGGGAGTTGATCCGATCGGTAGAGCATGGCTGCAATCATAAAACTTCGGGGAGTTGATCCGAGCGATATTCGGCCATGGCAAGGCTCCAGGAGCTCTGTAGTTCGCCGATCGACCGCCCAAGTCCCTGCGGATCCGGGATTAAGAATTGGTCCGACGTATGCCCTGCGTGTGAAACACTGGTCGGCTTGGGAGAGGGTCGCGCCCTGGCCCCTAATAGTAGCTGCCCCTAGTGAAGAAATTCCTATAGGGTTGGTAGAGCATGGCTGCACCCATCCCTCGCTGACGGATGCTCTGTAGTTCGCCATTCGACCGTCCGATCCCTGCGGATCCGGGATTAACAATTGATCCGTTGCTGATGGATGCTCTGTAGTTCGCCACACGACTGTCCGAGTCCCTGCGGATCCGGGATTAAGAATTGGTCCGACGTATGCCCTGCGTGAGGTACGATTAAGAATTGGTCCGACGTATGCCCTGCGTGAGGTACGAGTCCTCTATCAATTGATCCGACGTATGCCCTGCGTGAGGTACGAGTCCTCTATAAGGGCGATCCGACGTATGCCCTGCGTGAGGTACGAGTCCTCTATAAGGGTCCCAATCTCCAAGGCTTGATCCGGTCCGAAGGATGAATGGGGGAGGGATAGAAGCTGTTACGGTGCCCACCCGAGGGTTGGCCTTGCTCGGGCTGAGTGGGTTCTACCAAAGTCTGGGGAAGCTTGCTTCCTAGGGAATCATAAAACTTCAGGGAGTTGATCCGAATCGGGGAGTTGATCCGAGCGATATTCGACCATGGCAAGGCGCCTGGAGCCTGGCCATTGCACGGCGTCGGTCGATGTCGTCCCTAAGGTGGCTCACTAGTCTGGCGCGGACAGTGGGCTGCATCGGTGATCGAACCGGGGGAGATTCTCGCCCTTTTCTTACCCCGGCCCCAGTAGTAACTGCCTCTAGTGAAGAAATTCCTATAGGGTCGGTAGAGCGTGGTTGCACCCACCCCTCGCTGGTGGATGCTCTGTAGTTCGCCACACAACCGTCCGAGTCCCTGCGGATCCGAGATTAAGAATCAGTCCGACGTATGTCCTGCGTGAGGTACGAGTCCTCTATAAGGGTCCCAATCCCAAGGCGTTGTACCGGTCCGACGGGATGAATGGTGGAGGGATAGAAGCCGTTACGGTGCCCACCCGAGAGTTGGCCTTGCTCGGGCTGAGTGGGTCCATCCAGAGGCCGGGGAAGCTTGCTTCCTAGGGAATCACAAAACTTCGGGGAGTTGATCCGATATTCGGCCACGGCGAGGCGCCAGGAGCCCGGCCATTGCACGGTATCGGTCGATATCGTCTCCATGGTGGCCCGCCAATCTGGAGTAGACAGTGGGCTACATCTATGATCGAACCGGGGGAAATTCTCGCCTCTTTTCAAGTTGGGTCGATTCGCCGTCATGCGTTCCGCCCATCCGATGCGATTATTAGTAATGGTTCTGCTTTTGTGGAAAGTCCGGGATTACTATACTCTCCGTCCGGCGGGCTGTCGCGATTCTCGCGACGGTTGTGCCCGAACTTTTGTGTCCTAAGGATTTCCTATTTATGGGAGAACTTGTGAGAAAACCGTCGAGTTTTCGATCCCTCCAAGGACAGTTCCTGTCGCTTCCGGTGGTCACTGTAGCAAATACACAGCCTCTAATGTCTCCGCTCCCTCTGTGGACGGAGGCGATTCTCGGCCCTTAAAGATCGCTTCGGCGACACAGTGCACGAGATACGAATGCGGCCTTTTTACCCCTAGGCCTGGCAAACTGAGCGAGTCCCCCGTATTCGTGTTTCGTTCGCTTTGTGGATTAGATTGGTGGTCAGGCCTGTCTGCACCCCTAGTTGCAGGCAATGATTAAGCCGAGATTATTCTCGCAGACTGCACCCCTAGTTGCAGGCTATGATTAAGCCGAGATTATTCTCGCAGACTAAGTACCCTGTAGTACCCTTGTAGGTGGAGCAGGGAAGCGGTCATTTCTCCAGTCACAGAATACGACATGAGCCTATCCATCCGTAAAACGTCAGCAAGTTTTCGAAAACACACTAAACCTTGGTGAAACCACGACGGCGAGGAGACCCACAAGAGACAAAAGAAGGCTTGGGGTATTTTCCGTCGATACCCCACTCAAAGAAACCTCATTGCCTCCAGACATACAAAAGCCAACTTTCGCAAAATCCGACGTCAGAGCCAAAGAGAGATTCTTGGAGGACGTACGTTTGTACCATCACGTCCTTTACTTGTTCCAAGGTGGTCTGGGACAAGATTCCAAAGATCAACGGGACATCATCACAACTCATCTCCATGCTCGAACATAACGGTAGAATTGTAAGCGACTATCAGGGTATTGCTGAGTTGCTAGCTTCAACATTTTCATCTATTTCCAGCAACAGCAATTATCCTAATTCTTTTCGATCTTTAAAGTCGCGTGTGGAGAGTACTCCCCTGACCTTCAGGCCCTCTACACCTGAAGAGTACAATACCCCTTTTACAATTCTCGAGCTACACACGTCTTTGCACCGTTCTGGCAATAATGCTGTAGGTCCGGACTCCATCCACTACACGTTGAAACAGCTTTCGCCAGGTTCTCTTTCTAAGATCTTATTTTTCTTTAATCGAATCTGGGCAGAGCATGTGTTCCCATCATCCTGGAATAGATCTATTATCATTCCCTTTCCCACACCAGGCAAAGATCTCAAGAACCCTTCTCACTATAGACCAATTGTTTTGACTAGTTGCCTTTGCAAAGTTCTGGAATTTGGCCTGGCTCGGACTGAGTGGGTTCATCCAGAGGCCGGGGGAAGCTTGTTTCCCTAAGGAATCACAAAACCTCGGGGAATTGATCCCAGCGATATTCGGCCACGGCAAGGCGCCAGAGCCCGGCCTTTGCACGGCGTTGGTCGATATCACTATTAGTAATCTGTGGTCGATATAGTCTCCATGGTGGCCCGCCAGTCAGGCGGTGACAGTGGAATGCATCGGTGATCGAACCGAGGGAGATTCTCGCCCTTTTCCAGTTGAGTTGGACCACGCGATCACGCGTTCCACCTTCCCGTTGCGATTATTAGTAAGGGTTCTGCATTCTGAGGAAGGTTCGATGATTCCTTTCTTTCCGAATTTCTACAAGCTATGATCTCCTTCTTTAGGAGAACTGGTGGTAGTAAATCCATTCAGCTTCTTTGTGTCTTCGATCTCTCTGGTGACAAAGACGGTCGTTGCAGTAGCAAATCCGTTCAGCCTCTTTGTGTTTTCGCTCTCTCTGTGGACGAAGACGATTTTTTTTGTCAACAGATGACGCCACACTTCATTCAGGTAGAATACTATGTGGCGGGCCAAGACACCAAAAGACACCGGAATCCTTAAGACGCGGAATCCTTAAGACACCAAAGCTCGGCGGTTGCGCCTGAGCTTTGGTGTCTTAAGGATTTCCCATTTTTGGGAGAACTTGATGTGAGAAAACCGTTGAGTTTTCGATCCCATCGGAGACAGTCCGGTCGCTCAGTAATGAGCACCACTCTCTGTAGCAAATACACACACTTACACACAATACATACTCTTGTGTCTCCGCTCCCGCTGTGGACGGAGGCAATTCTCGGCCCTTAAAGGTCTCTTCGGCGACACAGTGCACGAGATACGAATGCGGTCTTCTTACCCCTAGGCCTGGCAATGATGCCCAATGATGACGGGCAGAACTCGTACTGGGTACCTGGGTAGTCCTGACACTGCGCCAGGTGAAGACATTCTTTCTGCGTCGGTAGAGCCGGAGTGAAGGTACCTCCGAGCTGTTCGTGAGGTAACTCTGCAATGTTTTTACGTGGGACATGTTTCCAAAGAAAATATCCAAATCTAATTAATTTTATAGGTAAAATGATGTCCCTCTTCCGCAGTACTTATTGTTGTGAGCAATTTTTCATAAATGAATTTCAATCCCTTCCACAGGTTGCCCACCTCTGCGGAGGGATCAGCCGGATTGTGGAGGACGGAGATGGACGGGCCGGGCCCGGACCCCATGATAAATATTTTCAATGGGTGGGACCCGGGATTCGAACCCGGGTCCTCCAGAGTTGAAAGCCGAAGCGTTTCTACGCGGCCGACGGACGAAGACGATTCTGGGCAAGTTAAGGTCGAATTTTGGCGACGCAGTGCACGAGGTACGGATGCGGCGGTCCTACCCCTAGGCCTGACAAACCTGAGCGAGTCTGCCGTATACGTATTTCGTTCGCTCCGTGGAACAAGAGGTGTCAAGCGAGTCCGAGGGCAGGCAATAATTAAGCCGAGATTATTCTCGCAGACGTGAAGTACCCTGTAGTACCCTCGTAGGTGGAGCAAGGGAGCAGCCTTTTGACCTGTCTCAGAATATGAAATGAGTGGTGAAGCGTTGGTGTGCCATGCAGGAGGAGCCGGGTTCATGTCCTGGGTCCGGCATCTCCTGAAAAGTTTTTCAGGGTTCTGAGCCCGCCCAGCGATCCTCGTCTTTCATCATCCGGCCCGTCCACGGATGTGGGTGCAGCCTGTGGTTTAAATTGGCCCCGCTCCTTAATAATCTTCCTGATTGGAAAGGGGCGTAAAAATGCAAAAAAAATCAAATATAAGCAATCCTTTTTAATACTACTTTCCAATCGTTGGTTGACTACATAATAGTATCCATTCCAGATCTAACTACGAATTATTCACATCTGTGATAGAGACAATAGGAATTTACATTAGTGAATCGATACCTAGACCGAATCCATCAAAATTTTTTCAGATATATGGAATCTGAATTCCATGCTTCTATGCATTTAGGCAGAGAAGAGTTTTAGAATTCATGAGGATGGCCAAAATTGGTAATAATTATGGAGTACATTAACACATTCCTATCGTCAAATTGATTCATGAGATCACGATGCCCAATGCGGGCGACCAATGATGATGATGATGATGCATTTAGAATGAGATTGAATGGATCGAGCCTGGCAGAGTCACATTTATACTTTTGGAGACCCTAGGCGCAACATCATTATGAGGCCCCAAAATAACAAGTCAATTTCAATTATGAGTTTAATATTTAAAAATGGGTACTTTATTTTGCAAATATAACTGCGCTATTTTTTATATTGTTGTTTGTGAGAAGTAAGTGCAAGATATTAAAATATGGCGTCATATAGAGTGAGGCCCCAGCTTGCACCTAATGCGCCTTATGATAAATGCGGCTCTGGAGCCTGGCACCTAAAAAATCTGGAGATATGAGACCTGAAATTAAATACGAACACTACATGATGCAAAATACAACACACTTCCATCCTGGTGACCGAATTGTCACCAGGATGAAAGGTTGTTGTTTTTGCATCATGTAGTGTTCATATCTCCAGATTTTTTAGGTGCCAGGCTCCAGAGACGCATTTATATAATTTTGCAATAATGGCGCCAATCTGGTCGATTTTTTTTTCTTTTTTTTGTCAACAGATGACGCCACTTTCCACTCAGTAAGAGTACTAAGTGGAAAAATGGATTTCTGTAAGTAAATACTTCTTTCCTTGTTTTTCTCGGCTATATTTGAACTGAGTTTAAAGAAATCTTTCGGTAAAAAATGAAATATTTCTAGTGAGAATAGAAGAAATGGTTATAGTTCAAAGAAGGCAAAGAAATGCTTGATTTTCATAATTTAGTCGATACATACGAAATTGATGATTGAATCGAACATGGAATTATACAGATTAGACAATGACGTAACAGTCGGGAGTGCAGAGTATATGAATGACGCGGGCCTTCCAGCCGAGGTGCTACCAAGGGCCGAAATTCTCATCATAAGAAATCATGTTAAAAGTAAATACTGAACTAAATTAGATCGGAACGTGCCATTAACACACGAAGTTTATAAACAAAATTTTATAGAAATGACCGACCAACTCTGTTATATTAATGAAAATAAAATGCCTTTCGTTTAGGTAACCAAAAAGCACATTGCATGGTAGCGTGGCCAATTAAACTATCCGCCATATTTATTCCTAACAAAGGTCATCGTGTTTGCTAACTGATTTCGGGTATCAGGTTTGTCCTGGATTTCGTAACTTCACGTGACTTAGGAGTTAACCAACTTGGAATTGCTATCGCCATCTGGAAATTATTGATTTTTTTTTTTTTGTAAAAATATCCATGTTTATCAAAGAAAATTTTTAATATATGTTTTTTTGGAAAATCACTAAATTTAATATTAATAAAAACGCATTAAAATAACTCGACATATAATTTCTTCAACTAATAATAATAAAACTAAAGGGCTCAGTAGCAACTATGCCGCAACCTATAACATAGAAGTACGACAGTTGTCACTATTTCACGACATTATCTCGCTATTTCTACGTCATTTAAATATTCTGTCGAGGACAGTTTCGTTTTTTTTGTCAACAGATGACGCCACTTTCCACTCAGTAAGAGTACTAAGTGGCGGGGCGAAACAAGCCCTTCCACAGGCTGCCCACCCCTGCGGAGGGGTCAGCCGGATTGTGGAGGACGCGGATCGACGGGCCGGGCCCGGACCCCATGATAAATATTTTCAAGGGGTGGGACCCGAGATTCGAACCCGGGTCCTCCAGAGTGGAAAGCCGAAGCGTTTCCACGCGGCCAATCCGGCCGACTGCCGAGGACAGTTGACATAGTTCCCTGTTACAGGTTGTGACACGATACTGTGCCCCGTATTTTTTATTCATATTTTTAACGGTACTGTATCCAACAGTTAAGGAGTGGAGGTTGCTAATTAATTATAAATGGGATTCTATATACTATCTAACGATGTATTATTTCTTACTTTACGCTATTAGTTTCGAAAATATAATCCATCAAAGTGTAACAACTTTTCGTTACATACGTACTCCCGACATTACACTACCAACGTGGAGAAAGACGTAGTTCTACTTCACAAAGACTGCGAGAAACGTTAAATTGGTAACTAAAGATTCTAAACGAGTGGGGAGAATTCAGTTTACTTGTACACGGATCCATTCAGTTCTTGAACGCCACAATAGACTTGTTCGCATTTTAAATTTTTTTAAATAATTTTTATAATAAATCAATAACAATAGAATTAAAAATATATTAAATACTTTTAATTTTATTTACAATTAATTTATTACAAAAATAAAAAAAAAATCAAATCGGTGAATGACGTTCCACAATAAAAGTCGTTATATTCAATAATTAGATCTAATCTGAAAATAGACTGTACATCGTCACATTAATGTATTAATGTACCAAGGTATTTGAAATTTCGTGTTGTTTGAATTTTTGATTTTTCCATAAAAGTCTCGTTTAGTCGAGTAGAGTCTCGATTATCCGATATCTTGGATAATCGAGACGGCGGTTGGTCGGATGGCTATGTGAGAAAGCAGTCGCTTGCCATTATGGACCGGGTTCAATTCCGGATCCATACTACTAGTTTACGAGAGAGATCGAGGTCTTAATATTGAACTTCGTCGTTAAACATCCAGTTGATTGTGAGTGTGAATGTGAGGTAGTCGATGGTGACTCTGAAAGTGGCCACTACCGCCAGAACAATATATCCCACATACAATATAGTTATGGTCTATTTGCGCATGGAAACGCGTTTTAATATCAATATTTTGGTGGCCGGATGGCCGAGTGGTAACGCGTTAGCGTACCACGCAGGAGGACGCGGGTCCGGCATGGCCTGAAAAGTTAACAATATTGTTATGGTCTATTTGCGCATGGAAACGCGTTTTAATATCACTATTTTGGTGGCCGGATGGCCAAGTGGTAACGCGTTAGCGTACCACGCAGGAGGACGCGGGTCCGGCATGGCCTGAAAAGTTTTTGGGGTTCTGGATCCGTCTGGCCATCCCCTCCCTTCACCATCTGGCCCCACTCCACGAGTATAGGTACAGCTCGTAGTTGGAACTGGCCCCGCCCCTTAGTAATCTCCCTGATTGGAAAGGGGCGTAAAAATGCAAAAAAAAAATCACTAATTTATATTTTAACCGGTTCATTTCACCACCCAGCTCATTGGTACTACCAGATTATAATTATCGTTTTAGGTTATTAATAAAAAAACAAGCATTTTTATCAGATTTCTTTTCAAACAAAAGTTTATTAAATTTTAAGATGGTGGACTATAAAATATTTTGATCACTAATAATTTAACATTAATATGATTTATCAGGAAAAGTAAATTTCAGTTAAAATTTGTATTATGTAGACACTGCCACATCAGCTTTCTTTTAACATAAAGATATATAGATCCAACATATTCTATCCAAAAATATATATTTAAATAAATATGCTCAAGTCATATGTATAATCAGGACCGGCGCTAGGATTTTCGCGCCTTTGGCAAGAATAAATCCGCGCTGTCAAGATTTCTAAATCTAAATTAATAATTATTCCAGATATCTGTGTACTAATGTATGTCTAATGTACTAATGTATACTGTGTCCACTAATATACTTATTTTAATATACTTATTTATGATGATAGTTATTTTTATTTTAGATGATAAAGTTCAAAATGAAAATAACATGATATACAATATTCAATTCTTAATGAGGTCTCAAATTTCCATTCAGATATTTATTTTAATAGAAAACTTAATAAAATCAAAAACTGAGTGTCATAAAAAATAAATAAATCGTAATAAAAATGGAATTCTGTTGTTATTTTCAGTCATATTCGCTCGATCGATACTGTATGTATGTTATACGAAAAATATATTAATTATATATACTTTAACTATTTTTCATTGCTACTTTTACTAGAAGTTATAATGTTTAGATAAATATCCGATACGGAAGAAATATTGATACAACTTCATTTGTTCCGCATCGGTAAATGTCCGGATTTTAAAAACTGTCTCACTTTTCAAATGGAAGTTTTCATTTCTGAAAAAATGAATATTTGGTTACGTTGTTCGAAATACAGGCTCAAAATATGCATCAAATCCTTATATACTGGATTACCTGCTCCAATGGTCAGTTGCCGGATTGGGGAAACGCTTTGGCTTTCCACTCTAGAGGACCCGGGTTCGAATCTCGGGTCCCACCTCTTCAAAAAATATTTATCATGAAGTCTGAGGCCCTTCCTCCACAATCCGGCTTACCCCTTCCGCAGGGGTGAGCAGCTTATGGAAGGGCTTGTTTCGTTCCGCCACATAGTATTCTTCGAGAATGGAATATGGCGTCATCTATTCACAAAAAGAAATGGCCAGTTGTCAGCAAAAATGAAACCGCTGAAGTGATGAGATCACGAGGTATAATAGTGCATATTGAGGTACTACACCATTTTTATTAATTCGGATCTAGTCATCATACATGCTAACATAAATGGGATACGTCTGGCCACCAAAACAAAGTCATTTTGCTATATCGTCGATTTTGTTTGTCACTAATACTCCACAAACAACGTGGCGTCACTTTTGTACTGATGATGATGAGCAGGCGGTCCAATATGTATAATTCATGATCGTATCATTGTGGTTGAGTTGTTATTTAATTGTAGTTGCTTGATCAGCATGTATTTTATTGTATTCCTTGCTTTAATAAAGTTCTGCGGAGAGACAGACATCAAATTTAGGTATGGCAAGTTGCCATTTCCTAACGGAGAGCTCCAACATGATGATGATGGTGAAGATGGAAATTTATCAATACTGTTTTATTATTTAAATTCTTCGATGAAGATCACCATAGGAATTACGAATAAATTTAAGAAGTGTATAATCGCATCGATTCATTGTTAATTAATAAAACAACGAATCTGATAGGTCGATACACTATAAAAGTACGAAGATTTTTTTTTTCGAGCAACCACTCTACTATATTTAATAGAACTGTAATATTATCAACCTATAAAGATAAAAATAATAATAATAATTATATACCTAATTATCGAAAATTGTTTTAGTCTTCATTTTTAATTTATAATGCATTAAATTAGAAAAATTATACGAATAGATATATTACTATAAATCCAAATCCAGTTGTGATAATTTTACTCTGGATAAAGTTAATGATTATCATAATTCGATTTCTGGTGGATGGAATAATTCGAAAATAATATGTAGCGCTGTCGATTTATCAAAGGCTTTTGACAGTATATTTGTATTAGGTTATAAATTATATAGGCGTGGCAGTAGATTAAAGGCAGTGGAAGTGGATTAAGTCTTATTTGAAGAATAGGCATTATGTCGTTAAAAATAACCAATGTAGTTTTAGATCATTTCCGATCAACCCAGGAATTCTCTCATATATCCGCTTGTATTTAATACACTGTATGTATTAACGATATCTTTAAAATAAATAAATAAAAAAACACAAAATAGCTGCTACATTGATCATAATTTTTTGCTAATGTTAACCATGATATTACTAAAATGAATAGAAAGTAAAATTTTATATTATTATAATTGTAGCAGCCTAAATAATTACAGATCAGTTATAAATGCTAGATGGATTACTTGTTGCCAGTGGAAACAAAATTGGCAAAAAGTAATCTGTCATCAATGATATCGATATTAAATAAATTGTGAAAACTATCGCGAATTATTATTGACGAGCATTTAAATTCGACCAAATATACCGATCTTGTGTTGTCAGTGTCCTAAATTAAAATGCATTAAAATTAAGCTTATTTATAATAGTTTCAAAAAGAAAAAAAAAAAACCTATAGACAAGATGAATTATGATTTTATTTTTTGAATTACTTTCTCCTTGTATAATACAAAAACTAATTTTCTATCAGATAAGATTTTAAGAATTTTATATTCCTTCATTCTAAAACTTGAATTGCACATCTTTGTGCCAAGCGAAAATTGGCAATACGGTAGCGCAACGATTATCCCAACTACTGCCATCCAAAAATTACAATATGTAACTACTTTCAGTGCGCCGATTATTATATTATGATGAAGTGCTGCCTAATCATTCATTTCGGATTATTTATTAGAATATGCGTTATACTAAAGAATATATTTCTTTAGTATGCATATACAGGATAGGCCAAGATAAATCGAACCAAACCAAGTAATGAACATCCCATATTGGTTTCGGATTGTACCCTGTGTTTAAGTGTATATATATATATATATATATATACATACAGGGATTCAGAAGGTTGGAGAAAAATTGAAAGAGCATGTAGAGGAGGCAAATATAAGCAAAAGTTCTTAGTGTCATCTTTTGATTTGGGGTTTCGTTAAAAAGATATAACACTTGAAAGTTTTGTGACATATCTGAACGTGTATGGTGCGTAGCATCTGATGTGGTAGGTGGAATGCCGGGAATTTTTGAGAGAGTGCCCCAGAATTTCGTTCGATCATGCTATGTTTGCATTGAAGTGGTCGGCAGTTCGAACAACTTTTGTAAAATTGTACGTAGGCGCCATACGATTGTATCCGTGCCGATGTAACATTTGCATAATAAATGTTGCCAACCGGTCTAAAAATGGTTGCGGCTTGGCTTATTTTTGGAATTTTACACACGTTTTAACTAGAGAAAATGACGTCACAAAACTTTCGGGTGCTATATCTTTTTAACGAATTCTCAAATCAAAAAATGACCCTAAGAACATTTGCTTAGAATTGTTTCCTCTACGTGATCCTTCAATTTTCCCCAACCTTCCGAATCATCATGTATGCATATATTTGGTAAAATGTAGAAATGTAATTTGGTAAATGTATGCATTACATTAAAGAAATAACCTTATTTTATGATTACGGGAATTAAAAACCAGATGTCGGCTTTAGCTACTGTGTGACTATTTTGATTATTAATATTTACAAATAATTTCCTAAATTAATAGAAGTGTTGTTTATTTTTGGAATTTTACACACGTTTTAACAACTAGAGAAAATGACGTCACAAAACTTTCGGGTGCTATATCTTTTTAACGAATTCTCAAATCAAAAAATGACCCTAAGAACATTTGCTTAGAATTGTTTCCTCTACATGATCCTTCAATTTTCCCCAACCTTCCGAATCATCATGTAGGCATATATTTGGTAAAATGTAGAAATGTAATTTGATAAATGTAACCATTACATTAAAGAAATAACCTTATTTTATGATTACGGGATTAAAAACCAGATGTTGGCTTTAGCTCTGTGTGACTATTTTGATTATTAATATTTACAAATAATTTCCTAAATTAATAGAAGTGTTTCTTATATTTCATATTTTAAGTGACAATAGTAATAATTTCGCGCGCAATAATTACACACTTCTGTATAAACTAGGTATTCTCATTTATGTTTGATTATCCGAACAGTCTTGATCCCAATTAGTTCGGATAATCGACGCTATAACAGTAATTTCCTTATCTATATGTATATAGTTTATAAAATAGATTATTTTTAATAAACTGTATACTGTACAAATTATGGTGTATGTGTAGCTTTTCATTTATAATCTAAACAAAATATTTAGGATTACGATACAGAATATTGTTAAGCATCAGTATGGGCTGTTTTTTGTTTTTATTCGATCCTTTTATCTAGAGACCCAAGAGGCCCAACTTTTATGACATTAAATATCACTAGATGGCGCAAAGTGTTAGCAATAGTAATGCAAAAACAATCTCGCGCGCAATAATTACACACTTTTGTATAAACTAGGTATTCTCATGTATGTTTGATTATCCGAACAGTCTTGATCCCAATTAGTTCGGATAATCGACGCTATAACAGTAATTTCCTTATCTATATGTATATACTGTAGTTTATAAAATACAGATTATTTTTAATAAACTGTATACTGTACAAATTATGGTGTATGTGTAGCTTTTCATTTATAATCTAAAAAAAATATTTAGGATTACGATACAGAATATTGTTAAGCATCAGTATAGGCATATCTCTATGTTACCGTTTTTTGTTTTTATTCGATCCTTTTATCCAGAGACCCAAGAGGCCCAACTTTTATGACATTAAATATCACTAGATGGCGCAAAGTGTTAAAGTAAGGAATAACGAATGTCTTACCTTCTTTACTCCTAGCTAAAACAATTTAATTAAGATTATGATACAGAAATACATGCTGAAAATACTCCATATATCTTTAAATCGCACAGTGTTAAAGTAAGGAATAACGAATGTCTTACCTTCTTTATTTCTAGCTAAAACAATTAATTAAGATTATGATACAGAAATACATGCTGAAAATACTCCATATATCTTTAAATCATACTTTTTCATTGGATGTTTTTTTTAAAGGGAATTTATAAACAAATATCATTACGATACGAAATTTGAAGACCCATAAAACTATAATATCATATCGCTTGAAATCCTTTTGCGTCTCTCTCACTCCTACATAATTTTTTGTCACATCAAGCGCGACCCCGCTGTGGTGATAAAATTTGAAGACCCTCCTCTTAATTTCTTCCTCCTATTATATATGAAAATAAAAAAAATGCAGATACATAAAATACTAGAAAATCGAAATTTCACTAGTATTTTATTACACATACTTTATCTTCTAAATAAACTTACAAATAACTAAATAAATGAGTATTTTTTGTCAACAGATGACGCCACTTGCCACTCAGTAAGAATACCAAATGGCGGGGCGAAATCCTTTCACAGGCTGTCCATCTCTGTGGGGGGTCAGCCGATGGTGATGAACGGACCCTGACTCAATGATAACTATTTCCAAGGAATGTGATCAGAGATTGGAAGGTTCTCCAGTGTAGAAACCAGAAATATTTCTACGCGGCAATCCAGTCGACTGATAAATATGTATTAGAATCTTGGTTAGAACCAGATAAAAATAATCTCGCGGGCCAAGGAATGTGATCAGAGATTGGAAGGTTCTCCAGTGTGGAAACCAGAAATATTTCTACGCGGCAATCCAATCAACTGATAAATATGTATTAGAATCTTGGTTAGAACCAGATAAAAATAATCTCGCGGGCCACGATGTTATTTTTATATCGTTAACAAACATTAGAAGTCCATCATCTGCTTTTAACCCGTGATACACCGAATCTAATATTCTTACAAATTGGCCGCGTGGAAACGCTTCGGCTTTCCACTCCGGAGGACCCGGGTTCGAATCTCGGATCCCATATCCCCGATTTTGAAACTTTTCGGGGACCGGCCCGAAAAGTCGAACGAGGCCGCGTGGAAACGCTTCGGCTTTCCACTCTGGAGGGCCCGGGTTCGAATCTCGGATCCCGGCTTTCCACTCTGAGGACCCGGGTTCGAATCTCGGGTCCCACCCCTTGAAAATATTTATCGTGGGGTCCGGGCCCAGCCTGTCAATCCCCGTCCTCCACAATCCGGCTGACCCAGATCCGGGCCCGGCCCGTCGATCCCCGTCCTCCACCATCCGGCTGACTCCTCCGCAGGAGTGGGCAGCCTGTGGAAGGGCTTGTTTCGCCCCGCCAGTTAGTATTCTCCCTGAATGGAAAGTGGCGTCATCTGTTAACAAAAATAGTATTCTACTAGAATGGAGTGGCGTCATCTGTTGGCCAAAAATAAAAATAGCTATTTACCGCTAGCAGGGGTGGACAGCCTGTGGAAGGGCTTGTTTCGCCCCGTCACTTAGTATTCTCAAATAGCCTGTGGAAGGGCTTGTTTCGCCCCGTCACTTAGTATTCTCCCTGAGAAAAGTGGCGTCATCTGATAACAGAAAAAAAATATTCTTACAAACCGGTCTTTCATAGAAGCCTTAAACGAGCGATGAATAAAATAAATAGTTTATTTTTAAAATACCGTTTTATTTGACGTGTGGCTTTGTTTTATAACAGACTTACCTCCAAATATGTTTCATTACAATCTTTATTTTTTCTCAAAATCTTTTAAATTTTTAGTCATTTTACAGTGTGATGAATTTATATAACTTTTCCCTCTAGATCATTTATTGTCACAAATCCAATATATCCTCATCCTAAGACACGACATTATTTATGGTTGCTTTGGCTGAACATTTCCTACGCATTCCGATCCAGGACAGAAGATATCGTTTTTACACGCTTATTTTCCTCCTTATATATTTACCAGATTTATTATTTTATTAATTAACCACAGTGTCAATACATTTACTTCTTAAACTCGATAATATACGACATTATTTATGGTTGCTTTGGCTGAACATTTCCTACTCATTCCGATCCAGGACAGAAGATATCGTTTTTATACGCTTATTTTCCTCCTTAAATATTTACGATTTATTATTTTATTAATTAACCACAGTGTCAATACATTTACTTCTTAAACTCGATAGTAATACCTGAAAACCTCCCCTAACGAACTGGAACCGAAGAATTTGAACTTTGATAAAGCCATGGGTAAAACACTGTTGATAAATGTCGGCACGGACTCGACGACACTAATTTGATTATGTTTTGAATTTGCATTTCTAATAATAATACCAAATGTAGTCAATTTTGCACTCGAGTTTCAAAAATAAAAATTTTCACCGAAAACGAGATGAATTTTAAAGTCTGGAATGTTTTCTGAGACATTTACTAATACTAAACAATTACAAAAACCAGGACTGTCCCAGAAAATCCAGAAAAAATAGTCATCCTATGGATGCATCCATTATCACATGGCAAACCATGTGTTTCACACGTTGGCCTCACCATATTGTAATGCCATCCAGAACATTAACAACTGGCTAATAAGTGAGCGCCATGACATTTCTAAACCGATCGATTATAGCTCAGAAAGATGATAACTGAATTAAAATTATTTTAATATGAATTAGACCGGTTAATGGGATTTAATTAATGAAGATGTCTTCCATTATTGATAACAGTTTAAATTTTCATCTCATAGATAATGTTGCGCATAATGTTTTGAAATGATTTTCGAATAGTAAATAAATAAATCTGAACTGATGGAAGACGTAAAAAAATAGTTTATTTGAAAGAAGGCTAGTACAATATATAAAATAGTTTGGCTATCATGTAGAAAATATTCGAAATTGTCTGCCGAATGGTAGCGATAGAAATGTTCTATACTTCCATCTGAAGACCGGGTTCAGTTCCGGAATCAATTTCATGTTTCAATTCCCATGCCTCTATTTCTTTCAGCAGGGCGTGCCTGGCTATTGAATCATTTTCTATTTTTTTTGTCAACAGATGATTCACTTTCTATTCTTGAAGAATACTAAGAGGTGGGACGAAAGTTAGATTAGGTTAGGTTAGTTAAACCGCCATATCTCACGAGGGATATGCTGTATCTGGAGGCGGCCACTTATAGAACCCATCACAGGTTGGCTAACACCTATGATGGGGTTAACCGGATGGGTTCAACGGGGCCTTCTGAAAAACTGGAGGTGTGGGACCCGGATTTGAACTCTGCCTCCAGGGTGGTAAGCCACAGCTTTACCACCCTGGAGGCAGATGGGGTGAAGCAAGCCTTTCCACTCCTGCGGAGCAGTCAGCCAGGTTGTGAAGGACGGGGATCAACGGTCGGGTCCGGACCCCATGATAAATATTTTCAAGAGATGGGATCCGAGACTCGAACCCGGATCCTCCAGAGTGGAAAGCCGAGACGTTTTATGCGGCCAATCCGGCACTACATAACCTAGCTTCCTCCATTTGACGGCTGATCCTACCAATGTGGCAGCCCTTGATGGGCATACAAATGCCCCGCCACTTAGTATTCACCGAGTGGAAAGCGGCGTATAATTACACCGGAAAAATATTCGAACTGGTTCGAAAAATCAGGCCATCCAAAATTCTATTCCAAAAGTGGTGGAAAAGCGGAAACTGAATCTGTAATGTTCAATTTTTTCGTTAAAATCGTCGTTTCTCGACCATTTGAGTGTTTCGTACTTAAAAAAATATCCATTTGCATATTGATTGAAAAAATTATACTCAAAAGGAATCGTAAAAGTGGCGGTTGCCAAATTTGATGGATTTTTAATGGTCATCTATCGTCGGCCGGATTGGCCGCGTGGAAACGCTTCGCCTTACCATCTGGAGGACTCGGGCCCCACCCCTTGAAAATATTTATCATGGGGTCCGGGTCCGGTCCGTCGATTCCCGTCCTCCACAATCTGGCTGACCCCTCCACAGGGGTGAGTAGCCTGTGGAAGCGCTTGTTTCGCCCCGTCACATAGTATTCTCTCTGAATGGAAAGTGGCGTCATCTGTTAACAAAAAAAAACATCTATTTTGACGAAAATCAGGGTAAAGAGTCTTTGGGACTATAGATTTCGAAACTGATGATAGTTTTTCCATGCCTATATGGCGGCCCGAAATTCGATCAATATTTTAATTTAATCAGATTTTATTCTGTTGTCGACTAAATTGGCTATTTCGAAAAACTATTTCTATCCAGAGAATTTGGGCTCGAATCCGGTTATCTCTGGAAAGTATTTGATGGTTACTCGTGCTGTCAATAATCACTTTGAACCGTCCCGATTTTATTCTGTTGTCGACTAAATTGGCTATTTCGAAAAACTATATCTTTCTATCCAGAGAATTTGGGCTCGAATCCAGTTATCTCTGGAAAGTATTTGATGGTTACTCGTGCTGTCAATAATCACTTTGAACCGTCTGCTATCGGGGCCTCCATTCTCCTACTTTACTAAGTAGGAGAATGGAGAGAATTCTCAATAGGCAGCAGCACCGCGTACTTCCGCTAGTTGAAATATAAAATAAAAAAAATATTTTACAGTATTTTTTCAAATTTCTAAGTTACAGATATTTCGTGATAAAAAAATTAATTAAGATAAAATTTCAGTATTCGGTAGGATCATAATATTGGTTATCGATAGAGTAATTATTAGAAGCTGGATAAACATAGAAATCACTACTAGATTAGCCATTCCAAAACTTTTTAATTGTGCATCCATGTGACCTATATACCAGTAAAGAAAATTTAAGTGTGATCTTGAAATTTTCTTACTTACCTCTAAGCTTGTGCGCATTACACTTTGGTAACCACTATACTAGATAAATTTTCCGACGTACGGGTGACAGTCCTAGTAATAACACAGGTTGGCTGTAATTGGTTGTAACAGATGCCAGTACAGTATTCATTTTTGTTTTACTCAAATATCTCAAAATTAAGCGCTAAGATGCCAAATAAAGATGAGTTTACTAAAAAGGAATATGATGCAGTATGTAAGGCAGCTTTGAGATAGTTTGGTCGTTTGGAGCGAATGAATGAAGAGCAATTATCAAAGCAAATATAGGTTGGACGTGTGGAGGGAGAGGAAGACCAATTGAACAGTGAACTAGTGGATGAGTGTTTGAGTAAATATGGGTTTCAGTGTGTTTATAAGAATTGGACGTGTATGAATAAAAGAATTAATGAAGAGGAAGCTGGTATAGTGTGTAGAGATACATATGGATGGATGTATGGTGACATTTGACTGTTTTGTCTTTCTCTTATTTTTCTTCCTTCTTTGAATATTGTCCATACTGTTACAAGGATACGGGCGTAATGTTTTTGTTGTTGTCGAGTACAAAAGTAAGGCACCAGTTGGTTTAGAAAGAAACCAAGAAGCTGGACTCCTCACTGCCCATGAGAATACCATAGTTGCCAGATAATTACAAAATATACGCAATAACACAATCGATTAAAATCTGAGATTAAACAAAAAGCAAAATTTAAGAAAAAAAAGTTAGACACGATACAAATTAAAAATTGTAATTTTTGGGATGACTAAACTTCTCGAGTTTTTATTCAGTCTACACTTTGGTATATATACATATTCAACATTTCTTAAGTGTCTCTGAAATATGTTAATTTTAAACGGGTTACTGTATTGGATATAGAATGGTCTAACAAGTTTTTATCATTTCGTAAATTGCTTTACATTTTAAAAATTTATATTCCTCCTCCAACTAAATATTTCCAAAAATCTTCGTCATCCTGACCAATGTGCGGATAAGTTGATTTAATTTTAAATTAAATATGGCAATTAAGTAATTCTATGCAGCCGCATAAATTCGATTAATTTTACAGGCGATATGAGAAAGGATGATGGCCTAACCACCGTGTTAGAGCCGATATATCAAGAATATAACTTTAATATTTCTATATAAAGCCATGCGAACAATTTATCTTTTTTATATATTATCTAGATAAATCAGTAAAAATTATGGTTGGATTATTCGTTCCTAGATGGCGCCACTCTTGATAAAATATTTTTTTACTTACCCTATCTACTCGTGTATAAGCCAAGAAATTTGAAAATTTTTGTAAAGATGGCTCGGCTTATACGCGAAGCAATAAAAACAAATTTTTTTGGAAGATTTTTCAGTCTAGTCTAGAGGCTTTTCTTCCAGCCTAGCTATGTACTAGACTGGAAGAAAAGCCTTTAGACTAGGCCGAAAAATCCCCTAGAATGGCTATCTGCCATATTTATTTGTAACAAAGATCGAAAAATAATTGGATATGTGAGTGAACGTTAAATTTTACTCCCCCGGATGGAAACAATTTCGGAAAATATTTAAACTCGCTTATCAATAAACAATTTCTCTATCCAGTTAGACATTTCCAGTAGCGCTGACTTTTAATTTTTGTCACGGAGGCGAGAGTTATTAATATCCAAATATTTACGTAGTACAAATATTAGTAGCAGGGGGAGCAATTGCTTTCTGGCATGTATCTGGTGGTTTATCTACCTACGCGGATGGCGACATTTTTCTGTAGTAGATTGCAAACATCACGTGAGAGAGATGACTTTTTCAGCGTGTCTGTCACGTGACGTTGTCACGTAATATGGAAGAATCGTCGACATTTTCGACACGCTTAACAACAATTTAGCATTAAAATTATTGTTTTTTTTTTATTTTTAACTACTAAACTCATTGCAGCTACGTCAGCAATTAAAAAATATGTTGGTGATCAATGAATGATTTTATGATTTGATGTCTGATGATAATTATGATATGATTTAATATAACAATTTAATGATTTCAAAATTTAACTTAATTATTAGGCAAAATTTATTATTAATAATATTTTGTCTTCTTAATTAAGAAAATACGTCTTTATAAAATTAACTATGGAAATTTGGGGATAATTGGCAAGAGAGAATCTTAAGAATTAAGATTCTTGAACCAAAAATCCATTCCAAATCTTGAGCTTAATCAGAAACACTCGCTCTTGATACTGTATTATATAACTGACCACAACCAAAATACATTTTTTAAAAATAAACTCCAACTGAATCCAAAGATTGGTCTTGATCTTAATTACGTGATTCCAAATACTGGTAATAATATATAAATGATCACAAGAAAATACATTTTTTAAAAATAAATTCCAACTGAATCCAAAGATTGGTCTTGATCTTAATTACGTGATTCCAAATACTGGTAATTACCTTCTTCGTTATTCAAATGGAAAATCGTGATCACTTAAAGAGATAATTATTCTAAGAATTAAGACAGTTTAACACGCACTGATTGATTTCGTACCAATCAATCTACAAAAATTATAAGTTATGAATTATACAACATCTTTAAATTATTTCATTTAAAGCTGCTGCATTATTAATTTGCTGGTAATTTATGTCTTAGCAGCATTACCATCGTTCGGGATTTTAAGTCCAATTGATGAGGCCGTGATCACTTAAAGAGTTATTCTAAGAATTAAGGCAGTTTAACACGCACTTATTGATTTCGTACCAATCAATCTACAAAAATTATAAGTTATTAATGAATTATGCAACATCTTTAAATTATTTCATTTAAAGCTGTTGCATAATTAATTTGTTGGTAATTTATGTCTTAGCAGCATTACCATCGTTCGGGATTTTAAGTCCAATTGATGAGGAGGAGTCAAGGAAGTTTCTATTGAATTTAAATACTCCACTGAGATTGTAGCTTCTCGTTGTTCATTCTACTGGAAGTAGAAGGCACTGACACGAGTCCCACATATCTTTCTTGATTCCATTAGAGGTAATATCTACTCCTAAATGGCTGTAGAAACAGAAACAGTTAAAAAAAGAAAATTCATTTAAAATTTTAAGAAAAACGCATATGTTTGTTATAGTTCCTGTTAGACGACAATGAAGAAAGTTTAACCATTCTAAACATAACGAATCCATAATATCTACTCCTAAATGGCTGTAGAAACAGAAACAGTTAGAAACAGAAAATTCATTTAAAATTTTAAGAAAAACGCATATGTTTGTGATAGTTCCTGTTAGACGACAATGAAGAAAGTTTAACCATTCTAAACATAACGAATCCATAACAAGAAAATGTATTAACTTTTTTTAATAGTATATATTTAAACCAGTGAAGTTGAATTCGTTCAATATTTTGACTCATTAAATGCTGAGAATCAAACAGTTGCTCGATATTCTAAGAATAGACCAATCATAAAATCGAAAACTCTTAAAATAACAGAAGCATTGTGAAACGAAATAAAATTCCATGTTCTTAATACATTTCATCGGAAAAACAACTCGATTTATACAAAACCCAAATCGATTCTACGATTAACGCGTAGTGAAATATCATTATTTATATGGTAATTACACAGCACGGGTTTAATCGTCCCATACGTCACCCTGCGACATTTAAACATGTTAATATTTAAGTAATTATCTGCACATGGTCAGTTGATAAAAATCTAAGGTTGTTGCCACCGTAATGGTTGATCACGTGTCGCAACAGATGCAATGTTACGTCATCCCCATATAATAAAATCGTAACAGAAGATAAGTTTAACTTAACGCCATGTGTTAAATCATTAATATGTATGTTAAACAAAAAAAATCTCTAAAGTTGAACCTCGAAAAACACCAGAAGAGATATTATCATCAGTAAAGAATATCATTAATACCGAGTGAATACGATTAATGAAGTAAAATTTTTAAACCATATCAAATCATCCGCAACTAAACCATAATTCAGCGATTGAAGTTAGACTGTGCCAAACACTTTACTGAGTGAAATTAACTTGTAGTGCGAGTCTGTAGTTCTCGATGTTACGTTGAG
The DNA here is from genome assembly GCA_000484575.1 of Olivierus martensii. Taxonomy (NCBI): domain Eukaryota; kingdom Metazoa; phylum Arthropoda; class Arachnida; order Scorpiones; family Buthidae; genus Olivierus; species Olivierus martensii. Next base: position 94,274 of record AYEL01084672.1, read on the forward strand.
ATTTTGATTGGTTTATACTGTATAGGCTCGATTATTGTTGAGGCTCGATTGTTGAGTGGTGTATAGACTCTATTATTGTCCTGAATAGTTGGATAGTTTTGTTATTTAAAAGTAAAATAAAAAATAAATTGTGAGGAATTAATAGTTCCTCAATTTTTTTAAATATAATAAAAGGAAGACATAATTTTGGATATAAAGTTGCCTTTAAGTGAATTAATTACTTGGTTAATATCCCGAGTAGAAATGCTAGATATCCGTAGACTAGTTCAATAGAAGAATTTTGTTTAAAAATATTGGACCGTAATAAAGTCGAAACAAATACTCACCAGAAAATAGTACCAAGTAAAACCATTTCCTTCGATCTATACGAATGCGCTCTATCTTTTTACTCGTTAGCCAATCCTTCCGTTTCGAGCGAATGCTTCCTTACACCCAACATGTCAAATGAGAGGAGGTTGAAGGCACTTTGCCAGGTCACAATGGAAAAAATAAGTCAGAAAAAGCTCTTAAAAATGTGTTTAGACACGAAAAAAATCCAGACTTTTAACATGCGAATAAATTACGTTTTCTTAATTGAAATCGCAGCTTTCATTGGCCTTATATCTACTTTCGAGTTTTAGGTTGGTAGAAATGCAACTAATTTAAAAAAAAAATGTATAGAACTGCGATAAAAAGCTTCAATCAAATAATGTACCGTACGATTCTAATTTAAATACTGTATTTTTCTGCAGTTAGTTATCATTTTATGAGATTATTTTTCACCCTTCCCCCTTATCTGCTGTGAAAGGAAGAAAAATAAGGGTGAAATTAAGATTCTTCACCCTTTATGCAAATACTAATAAATGTTAAGAATTGCATTTATTTGGGTATTTGATTTTGCTACTAAAATAGTTAATTAATCATAAAAATATTCTTAATAATTCACTTTGTTCGATTGATTGTTTTTCTACATATTTCAAGAAGAATATCTTAAAATATTCAAATATTATGAGCAACCCACCATCCGAGTAGAATTACCTCACCACTCCAAATCTTGAGCTGGCTGATCAGTTGTGTAGATTGTACATTACACATTCTATTTAATGTTGAGATTTAGGCACGCAGTTCGAAATATTAAAAGTTAATTTATTTTCGGGAGGCCATAGATCTATAAAATATTTAAAAATTAAAATATCTGGTTATTCATTTATTTGTATACTATTTGGCTGTATTATCAATAATTTCAGACTTCTGGAAATTATTGATAAGCTGTAGTAGTTTCTCTTTTTTATTCGAATTCATCGCAACTTAATTTTCTTTCTCTCTCGTCAGTTAAATTGCACATGACTGCCATGAATCTGATGCTCCAGCTGTTCGATAAAGCTATAACTCAGATTAGTGAGGTAATTCTACTGCATCCTTCCAACCATTTGAACATATGCCCATTCCTACTAAGAGTACCGTTTTTATTACTCCAGTCTAGTGCCTATTAATTTTGATGGTATTACACCATCTCATCAGACACGAACACAAAGAGACAGAAGGATGTACTCATTGGTTTATGCTTTAGAAATAGAAAGGAAGTGAGAAGAAGAAAGGAGAGTATGAGAAAAGTTGAAAGTTCTTATCAGAAGTGTGATAGGCCACTAGAGAAGAAGAGAGAGGCTATATCATCCCAGCAGACAACTGACATATTAATTCAAAACTATACTCAATATATCTATTATACCTGCAAAATATATCTTTCATATAGGCCTATAATAAAATAGTTATTGCCTAGAGAAGAAGAGAGAGGCAATATCATCCCAGCAGACAACTGACATATTAATTCAAAACTATACTCAGTATATCTATTATACCTGCAAAATATATCTTTCATATAGGCCTATAATAAAATAGTTATTGTTTGGAAATTTAACCCTTTCACATAATTTAAAGTATGACTAAAAATCAAACGAAAAACTTTAAAAACCTACTGTATATTGGCCAGGTGATTGATGGTTCTGGTCGGTTAGAGAAATTTATTATTATTATTTAATAAATTCGTTAAAACTTTAAGGGTAAAAAGAAAAGAAAATTACAGAAATCGGTCAATAAATTATTCCCGGAAAAATCTGGACGTACGGAATCGAAATGGATATTCCCTTTTAGCGTCTCCAATAACATTTTTAAGCTTCTAAATAATTCTGTAAGTTTCAATAACCAGCTCGTACTCCGATTGGACGAATGATCAAAGTAATCTTTTACGCAGCGTAGAAAGTTGAACAAGAATGAACTTCGGCATAAAACCGCAGCGTCTAACCATATAGCGAAAGTAACATCAGCATCAACGCACCAACATATTTACATCGCGTTTTACGCCTATGAGATCCAGCCTTTAGTAGACTTTTATTTTTTCCTATTAACAAAAAAAAAAAAATACCGACGTCGAGATATGACTGTATATAAAATGCATTTTTGAATTATAACCGATTTAAAAAATAATAATAATAATTTTAATTACTATTTTAAACGTAATATGGGAAAATAATATCGCTGTTTACTGCCAAATGCCCCATTATAAACGTTTATTTTGTAATATATGATAAATATTCTATACATAATTTCTATAGTATCCAAATGTAAATTAATATGCTATTTCATGTTTTTCATTTATGTAATAAGCGCAGTGTTCGTGTTATTATTTTAAAATTGCGTCATTATTTTCTAGAAAAAATAATAATTCATTAAAGGATGATAATCCTCCATTTATTTCTTTTAATCCTTTAAAGCTAACCAATCACTATCGAGTACACAGAGTCACGACGCATCGCGTTGCCAAGATGCGTCGCTCTCCCATTTACTACCGGGTAGTAAGAAGGCGAGCGACGCAATGCGATCATCATGGCAACGCGACGCGTCGTGACTCTTTGTGTACTCGATAGTGATTGGTTACCTTTAAAGGAATATTGCCGACATAACGCATCCCGAATATTTTTGAGCAAGTTTGTACTATTTTAATAGCTCTATTTAATTAGCAAGTACTTGATAGCTATTTTGTATTCATCTAAAATATTAAATTTGCATTTCTGTTGTCGTTACACGAGAGAAGGATATTTTTTGCACATTTTGGATATAAAAAATGGTACCAAATTTTTTTTTTCTAAAATTTGACTTTCGATTTTTTTTAATAGTAAGAGCCATCGCGTGACACAGAGAAAAACGACATTGCACGTGATTTTTGCGTCATATTTGTCACGCGCTTGTCACGTTTTACTCGCTGTTAGTCTTCAATATTCCGTAGGTATCTTAATAATAAATTACAGTACAATTTATTATTTATGCATACAATTAATATTAAAAAAATAAAATTATATACGAATATATAAAAATTGCGCATATAAATTATGAAATTTTATTTTATTTTTTTACTCTACTCTATAATTTAAAAAATTTTGAATTATAGAATAAAGTACGTGGTAGCCAAACAAAACATATATAAATTCATTATTTAACATATTTCTTTAACAGATGTCAGTGTTTCTAATATATAGTTAAGAGTGTACTATTTAAAATAAATTAAAAAGCACGGAAGTCCTAAATAAACACGATTTTGCAATTTTATTTATTTATTTTATTAGGTTCGTTCTAATTTTTAACGTTAGTTACAGTTTTTTGTGTACGAATTTGCCGCGTATTTAAATAATTCTGAAAATAGCTGCGCCACTCTAGGCTGACAACACTGGTGATCTGCTAGACTGTACAATACGATGATCGAAGAGCTCGACACGGAATCCTCCTTTAAATTATTCAAAGGATGCTTCCTAAATCGATCTCTGTTCCTCTAATTGGAAACCTGATGGATTTTACTCGATCAATCTGCCTAATGTTCCATCTGCTGTATAGTGTAATGAATATATTGTTGTTGGCCAGTAATCATATAGGTTTCGCTTCATTTTCTCTGTATTATGACGAAATTGAGAGAAAATATGGATTTATTCCGTTTGTCGACTTAAAATCTTTAGTTTTTGCTGGCCATGTAACAACCAAACGACGTTAAACCAGGAACTATTGTATGAGGAAAAATGCTTAAATTTAGCATTTATTCTACGATTTTTTATGTAATGTTTAATACATTCTAATTAAATTATAATTAATCTATTATAAAAAGCAATAAATTACAATTATTATAAATTTAATCTTAACTGTTTTTAATATAATAGTTGTCAGTGGCTATCAGAAAGGGGACAAGAGGGGTGGCTGCTCCGGGCCTGACGATTTTAAGGCCCTCAATTTGTAACTCACTATACTAGTATATTTTTATACTGTTAATATTTGTGAAAATTTGAAGTTCTCTATCAATGTTTTCACTCTTCTTGCATACTTACTACTATAAATTTGTCAATTCTGTCCTTTTTTTGAAAGGCCTTAGAAATATTAGTTTTCCTGGTCCTCGCATTTTTTTGAAAATCCCTGATAGTTGTTACTATATAAAGATTGATATTCTATAATTTCTCACATAACACAGTCCACACAATTTTTTTGGAAATTAACTCTTGTGTTATTAAGAGATAAATTACATTTTTCTCCAGGAATTTATTAACTATATTAGATCTAATTAATGAAAGTTTTAGATAATAAAACACATCATTACTGCTAACTGATTTTAGACTTAAGTTATAAAAGAAAAAAACAGCCACATCTCAAGTTGTTCTAACCTTTAAACTTTAAAATAATAAATTTTACTAATAATTCTCTATAATATTTGCTGTTGCTAGAAAGGAAAGCTGTACAGCCAGAAGAAACAAGCTTTTTAATCTAAATTCAATCTTTTTATTAACTTAGAAACAAATCTGACAATGATCTAAAATTAAGATGATAAATAGTTTATCATAAACAGAAAAACAATAATTGTTTTTTTTTTATTACCACTTTATTTCCATTAAAATCTGTATATAATCCCAGTCTACATTTAGTCTCCCAAGTTTTTTGTATGTTTCTCGGTGACTATGTATCTGACGTCATTGCATCCCGGTTCCAAAGTATTAGGTATGTTTACTTATTAATGCACGTGAGCGAAGAGGAGAGAGGGCGCCATTTTCTAATGTTGCCTCGAGTGAAAAATATCTAGATCCGGCGCTATTTATAAATGCTATTTTTACCATCTTTCACCTATTTCTTTCTCATAAAGTTACACATTTCCAATATATAGCCTAATATTCAAATTGTAATTTAAAGGGCCCAAACTCATTAATTTAGTAACCATACATATGTTAATTATTAACAGGTAGCGCCACGTGAAAGTGAGTTTTAGACTTTAAAACTCTAGCTGCTACTTTCGTGTCTGAATTGCTTGGATGAGAACTGTCCTGGTTAGATGGCTTCAGTTTTTACTGGCTCCGAAAAGAGCCTTTTGTTTGTCAGTAGCTTCAAATACATCAGCTTTCCAATTACAGGACAAGCGATCGATTTAGGAACCATCCTTTGAATAATTTAAACCAGGATGACGTGACGGGCTGTTCGATCCGCGTCCTAGCAGATCACGAATGTTGTTCACCCATAATAAGGCTTGGAGTGGTACAGCTACGTTTAGAATTTTTTAATTACGTGATAAATTTGTACACGAAAAACTTTAATGAAAGGAAAAAATTAGAACGAATCTAATAAAGTAAATAAATAAAATTTCAAATCGTGTTTATTTCAGACTTCCGTGATTTACAATTTATTTTAAATGGCATACTCTTAAATATATATATTAGAAAAATCGACATCTGTTAAAGTTTGTTTTGTTAGGATACGACCATCCTTGGCTACGATATACTTAGAGTCCCTAGATATATATAGTATCGCATTCAACCGCCATTTTATATCCTCCTTGATTGATAATCACGGATAACTTTACGGAAAGTAAACCATGATACTATATTTCGTTTTTAATTTATAAATACAGCAGTTGCTTACCTGGCCAACGAAGATCGTATTTGGAAAAGTTTTCCTTCTAATATTTTGTCACCACTTCTTTTTATCTCTAATTTCTTTTACCTGGTGGCCAAGGAAAGAATCTATGAGTCTTTTCTGTTCTATTAGAACAATTTACAGCACTATAACAAGGTATGTTCTTAAAAATAACCAGAAAGTCTATGATCGCAATGATAATCCTCTATCTAACAGGATATAAAATGGCCGATTTGGCGGCCTCTGGTGGCGCAAAGGAGTGATCTGTATATCTAGGAATTCTAGATATACTCTACCATGACTCTACCCCGTATAATTTAAAAGGTTTTAAAATAACGAAAATATACAATATATATGTCATTTTTATATATTCATGTATAATTTTATTTATTTTTTAATGTTAATCGTATGTATTAATAATTAAAAATAATTTAAATAATAAATTACAGTAAGTTTTTAAGATATCTATGAAAAATTGAAAACTATTCTATACAATGTTGGTTATGTAGTTCTATATTACTCGATCATCAAATACCACGTAACAAATGTGTGTTAAAATATTATTGGCTGTGTCGTTCTTTTCTGTGTCACGTGATATTTCCCTCTCGCTATCGAAAATATGGCTGGCATCATCCGCGATGAAAAATAATCCGCTCGATATTGTCGAAGTATGAAATGTAGACGAATAAAATCGAAATTCTTTTATCTGAATCGATGCAGAACACGTTCATTGATATGTAAGTATAAATATTTTTACAAATTATTATTTATTTTCGTGATGAGTGAGTTCAAACGTTCACCTCTTACCGAAGCACAGCGAAAGTGGTACAGATCGAAAGGGGGCCGAAACATCCAAAAAATCCTAGTGGACCAGGGGTCAAAGGTCAAATATTTATAAACTATAGAGCCGCAAAGTTCCGTTAGTTGCAAAAGGTTTGACGTTGTGCCTGGCCTCGTCGCAGTCTACGACGCGACGCGTCCCGTTCCAGTGCTTCGCTACCTATGCCGCCTATACATCTCTGTATTTCGTAAACCTTTAACCTTTGACCCCTGTCCACTAGGGATTTTTTGAATGTTTATGCCTCCCTTTCGATCTGTACCACTTTCGCCGTGCTTCGGTAAGTCGACAATTGTACCATTTTATCTATAAAATAATTATCAATTCACTCACTGAAAAAATTTGATATTTTGGAATAATACTGACATTTTTTCTACATTATAAATATGTTGTAAAACATAACTCTGATGATAAAAAAAAGTTGGCATAATTGATCCCAAGAATTCCTTGAAAAACCTTCTCTAGTAAAAAAAATCCCTTCAGTTTAGAGAATTTCTCTTAATATTATTTTTCAAAATTAAATTAAGATGCATGAAAATAGTAATGCGCCATCCAGATTTTCAAGACTATTAGCCGCTAATAAAACAGTAGTGTTTATATTAATTAAGAGTGAAAGTCAAATATCCTTTTTTTATACATAAACGAAAAAATTCGCTACCCAACATTAAAATTAAATAGTTGGCAGGATCAATTAAAAAAAGTTTCGAATATCGAGATAAATCGAGCAAAAAAAAATATCAGCCGCATCTCTATCCACCAGATCATCGATCCAGCCAGGATTCCCTCCCTATATCAATCCGCTCTTGATGTCAGAAATCCACTCTGCAATTTTTCTTCGAATTGAAATATACTTCGCTAGTATAAGATGATATATGTGATACTTCATTTATAACGCCCTTGGTGTCATATATATATACCGGGTGATTCACCTAAAGTGTATCAGGCTGTTTTCTCCGAATTGCGTTATATAGTAAATTGATCTAAATGGAAAAATATTCATATTAAAATGATCTTTTATTTGATGCATGATTCATTACGCTGTGACGTCTATAAAAAGGCAAACTCAGGGTGTACTTTAAAATTTTCGTAATAATGGCACCTTTTTTATCATCAATAGAAAATTATTTTTTATTAACAAAATTCTTTTGAAGCATTTTTCAAATAAAATAATAATTTCTGAGATACAGAACGTTTAAAATCTAAGAAATAGCGCGGCTACGTAAACTTTCGCGCAGCTGCTCGGAGGCAGCCAGCGCATTGGCGTCACGAACAGAGTAGCGGCGCAGAATCTACTACAGCACGATTTGTTTACAAATAAAGGTAGAAAGCATTCTGTTGATTCAAACCAATGCTTTTTTGGTCCACTCTTAAAGCAACAACACTTGTATTGATGCAGAGAAGATTTGAATCGGCAGAACCCTTCCCATCTTTATCTGTAAACAAACCATGCTGAAGCGGACTCTGCGCGATGCGACTCTCTGCGCCGCTAGGCTGCGCGTGACGCCACTGCGTCCGAGTAGCTGGGAGAACGTTTCCGCTGTGTGGCCTGGTATTTATTTTATTTATTTATTTATTTAATACAATTAAGATCAAAATATGTTGTAAAAAACAAACACAATTTAGTGGATTTTAAACTGTTTGCACCTCAAAAATTATTAGATTATTTGAAAAATTAAATGAAAAAATTTTTATTGGTGATAACAGAAAGGTACCATTATTACAACCCAATTTTATCTATTTACAGACGTCACAGCGCAATGAATCATACATCAAATAAAAGATCGTTTTAATATGAATATTTTCCCGTTTAGATTAATTTCATATCTATTGCGGTTGCGGAGAAAATCGCCTGTCACACTTTAAGTGAATCACTCTGTATATAAAAAAAATGATACTTCATTTATAACGCTTGACACTCCTCACTTTTCTACCACTTCAGCATATTTGCCAAATAAAAAATTGACTACGAGAATGAGTCCAGCTAGTATTGACTAAATGCAACATTATTTCAGAAGGATTTACAATAAATGAGTCCTTAAATAACTTTCTTATTACGCGAATAGAAGGTTTTGAGTCAATCTGAGACTGAAGTAGTAAAATGAGAATATTGTTTAAAGCATTAGGAGCTTCTTGGAAATTGAGAGCGCTATTATTATATCTAAAGGATAAACTACAGGAAGTACTGTATTTTGACGTATCTCCAATGCAAACTCGTTAGTTTTTACTATTCAACTCGACACAAAAACAAACTAGTTAATTTAGTAACGAGTTTGTACCGAAATAGCATCTACAGGATGTTCCTTAAAGGTCTGGCCAAATTTAAATCACAGATGCTAGTCATCAAATCGAAGCAAAAAGTCCATTGAAAGGGAAATGCAGAAATGTTTTCTCTTAGAGATAACACGATGTAAAAGCCAAGGTCGTATACGTAATCCCAGCCAAAGAGAGCCAAATCGTGGTTTATTTTCAGTCATTCACTGATTGTTCCAGTAACTCGCACAGCATTGTGATTAATGTATAGTTCGCTTTGTTACATTTGATCACACATCACAGTTTGCTACAGCCATGCTGGATTAATTAATAGGGTTTTTAATACAGGTATACCGGTATATCTCGAAAAGTAAACATTTCTGGATCCATGTTTATATATGGAGTTCTTAGCTTTGTTTTGATGAGTAGCATCTGTGATTTAAATATGGCCAAGCTTTTACCAACTATATATAATAACTGCGCAAGTTGAAGGTGAATTTCAGACATTAAGTTGAAAGCACCAACTGGTTCTTTCATTTTTGAATGGCTGAAAATTTGGCAGTCATTGGAGACATTGAAAAGCTTGTTTTGTTTGTCAGTAATCTCGAAAAGTGCTGTTCGAATCACGGCATAATTCACCAGCGCCGGATCTAGGGTGAGGCGAACCAGGCAGTGGCCTAGGGCAAAAAATTATGAGGGGGGAGCGAAAATGCAGTTACAATTTCACATCCCAGCTTAATTATATTTATCTCGAAAATATTTCGTGCTGTAGAATCGGTCTACAAAGACATTATGGTGTATTTTCTAACGGATAATACATATCGAGGGAGAGAGAAACCAGTGCGGAATAAATTGTTATTATTTACACGATTGAATGACAGTTTGTCTAAACCAGGGTCTAAACAAAATAAATATTTATGTTTCCCTCACGTTTTTCCGCATTGGCATGTCGCCATCAGGATATCATAATCGCGCATATGCCTTTATTTATTATTATTGCTTTTAACATAGATACCACTTTACTTTAATTAAAAGGTGTATATAATCCCAGTTTTGCTACACCCAACCCAACCCAAGTGTTTCTCAGTGACTATGTATCTGACGTCATTACATTCCCGGTTCCAAAGTATTGGCTATGTTTATGTATAAAAGTGCGTGAATGAAGAGAAGGGGCGCCATTTTCTAATGTGGCCTCAGATTACAAGATATCTAGATCCGGCGCTGTAATTCACTATTTATAACTGATACTTTTCCTTAATAATTATATAATCGGAGAAAGCAATAAACACTCAGTTTCCCGAACCTTGAATAGTTGTCACATAATATATTAGATGAGCCGAATGAATAAAAAAGAAGTATTAATTTTTATTTGTGAAAATTAGAGCGAATACTACTTTCAATATGAATAATAATTCACTCGAAAACTTTTTACTTTACAGTTTAAGTAAATGCTTTTATTTGAAACCATTGAAAGTATAAAGAAAATCCTAAAATCTTGCATCTAATCAGTACCAGACTCGTCCTTGTATCGTAAGGTTCGCAGTTTTTTATTTCGCAAATATTACTGAAGGGGTGTTATAAATATCACACTTCACCTCATACTAACGAGTTTAGAAGTTTATTTCGATTCGAAGAAAAAAAATGTGACACCAAAGGCGAATTGATTTATCTCGGTGGCTGATTGAGTACTAGATAGGGTGCAACCGATATATCGATACTTACTGAATATCCATACTTCCTAAATATCGACAGAATCAGAAATTTAATTTTAATATTTGGGTAGAGAATTTTTTTCGATCATATATATAAAAAAAGGATGTGGTTTGCCTTTCATCTTTTAATGTAAATATGTGCTGATAGCGTCGAAAAGCTTGATTCTATGTTCTTATACCATTTTATTTTATATTTTATCCGTTAAATTTTGCAAAATTTGTGACGAGAAATTTCCTAAAATGCGATTTTTTTTAATTCTAAAGGCTTTTTTAAGGAATTGTGATTTAAAACCTGAATTTTTTAATATAAAAAAATATAGTATTGCAATAATTTCATTAGTATTCTTATATGCTAGATTTTCATTGAATTTAATTATTTATATTTTATGAATTTGTTTGTATTTTGTTGAAATCTTTTCTTTTTATTAAATTTTAACTGATTTATTAAAAGAAAAAATTCCTCTACTCGATCTGAACGTGTAACTTCCCCTTATTTGATACGTGTCTAAGAAAGTATTTACTCACAAACCGGAGTATTGCTAGCCAGAAAAAGGTAAAAAGTTTATTCATCCTTCTACTCGAAGCGAGTGCTTTTAAGCGAAACACTCGCTTCGAACAAAATCGCTCGCTTCTACTCGAGCACTTCGAGTAGAAGCGAGTGATTCTAATACTTTTTAAGCGAAGCACTCGCTTCCAAAGTACAGCTTTTAAATTTAAAAATGCTTATCAGTACTTTTGCTGATGAGCATTTTTAAATTTAAAAGCATTCGCTTCGAAGCAATGAGTGCTTTTAAATTTTGAAAATTTAAAAACACTCATCGCTTGTTTTGTTGAATTGTTGAAAATTTTGGTTACTTCTCAACTAAAAAGGCAGAAATTGACCATCTATGGTCGTCTTTTGCCTGCAATTTCAAAAAAATATCGGTCGAGATAAAGTATTCCTTTTTATATCGGGTAAAAACTGATTAACGATCATTTGATGCCGTTGAAATGCGGAACGACAGGCTAATTACCGGGGAGGTGAGAAAAGACCAGTTTTATCTGTCGATATAGTAAGACTGCGATGTATGTGCTGAAAATAAAACTGATATATATGATACGCGTGTTACGCTAATGGTATGGAGATGTAGAATTCTCCTTGGGTTAAACGAACTGGAATTTGCTCCGAAAGAAAGAAATGCTTTATTAGTTTGTATCCGATTTTAATGTATGTGACCACGGAGGTCGGACACGGTATTTGTTACAGTTTATCGAATCGATTACACGCTCGTTTCGTTGTACCTTAATCTTCCCCACTATAACACGTCATCTGTTCGATTGGTTGCTAACCACTACCTTTCGTAACGTTACTAAATTGCCAAATTTACATTATTACTAATCCTGGAAAATTAAGAATTTCGATAGATTAGAAAAGTCGATTATTCTGCCTGGTTTCGTAGAATTCTGAAACCAGTCGGAAGATATTGTATCGAAACTAAAAACCTGACAGTTTTATCTCTTCCACTCTGGTCACCAGATAAGGAAAGTCGGAGCTAATTTCCGTTTTTATATCTGACGTCACACGATGGGCCAGGTGTCCAGCCTGGTCAAAAATTTCGACCGCGTAAATTGTGTGTTCTGTCAGTCGCACGTCATCGAATAGTCAGATATCCTGCCCTTATTAAAAAGTATGCTGTTATAATGGAAAACGAACATTTCCTTTTATTTTGGAATAATTGGGCTTTATCTATATAAAATCGAATGTTTATCTACAGTCGCTGTCGTTCCCTATTCCTTCACGTGTTTGATCTATCGGAATCTGGCATTGTGACTTAATGACTCTACCAAGTAAAGATGGCCATGGGGGTTGGGGCATTTTAGGGATGGCCACAGAAATAAAACGTAATTAAATCCTTCGGACTTCTGTTGGAAACTGAGATATGAAACGATTTCATGTAAGAAATGTCTTCATTGTGACGTAACAACGGCTGAAATGGTCCATGGGTGAGATCAGTAAAGGCGCCAGCTGAGGAGGACACGAGTCATCGTGGTTTAAAAAAATTGATGGGCCATACCGAGAACAATGGGTTTTATGTGTCGTTTAAACGAAAGATTATGTTCTATAGCAGGAGTGGCCAAGCTTCATGTATTACTAATAGACGATGCCATTTTTCAATCGGCGGTCTAAACGAAAGATTATGTTCTGTAGCAGGAGTGGCCAAGCTTCATGTATTACTAATAGACGATGCCATTTTTCAATCGGCGATGTGGCGAACAACGATAGTGGCTTGGCTATAACAATCCAGTCACCAGCTGCCAACCCGATGGAAGAGGGGATCGAGGCCAGATTCGAACTCCATGAATTAATTTTTCAAAGGATAGGATCTGGAATCGAAACTGGATCTTCTAGATTAGAAAATCGAAGCGTTTCCCACGACCAATTCAACTGGCTATTAGGTTAGCTTTGTTTTAAAGCCACTGAGTTATATCCGCGATACTTTGTACGAGGTATACTTATATAACCTACAGCGGCTGGCTAATATCGGTGATTGGATCAACTGAAAAGTAGAACGATTGTTTTCAACGAGTTAACACCATGAAGGATCCAGATACAACACCTCCAGATTTCAAGAGGGGTCTAGTCTGTCCCGTTGAACCCCATTCTCCAGCTGATCTCCCAATGGGTGTAGGCGGTCCATATTGGGATCTGGAATAGCCCGCTGCTTAATACTTATCCGATGGAAAGTGGCGTTAAACTGCACAAGAAAAAACCTATCCATGGCGCCATTCGAGATACGGATAACTAACTAAATACCGAGACTCTGTCTAAGGCGAATAATGCGATGGAAGTGGTGATGTAAAATGCAGTTATAGTAAAACGGCTAAGATTAGACAGCAGTAGATGGCGAAATGATGATCGATTAATGGCGAAACGATGTCAAAGTAGAGTACTTTTGATAACAGATATCGTCATTTTCCATTCAGACAGAGTATTAAGTGACGGCCCGAAACAGATCTTTCCATTGTTTGTTCAACCCTGCGGAAGTATCAGTTCTAGAACTTTCAGAGCCCCGAGCGAAAATTTTTGTTGAGCCCTTCAAGTCGTCAGTTTTGACAGTGGCCGCACGGTCCTCTCATCGTTTAAATTATGTGTAAAAATAATTGTATCTTACTAAAATAATAGACAGCTATATTGGTGCCCTGAGAGGGCGCTCCGCTCGATCGTATTTGAGCCGGCCTTGAGCTGGATGACGATGAACCGCGATACACGGGCCGAATCCAGACCTCTCGATAAATATTTCCAACGAGTAGGACCCGAGAATCGAATCCAGTTCTCTAGAATAGAAAGTCGAAGCATTTCCACGCGGCCATGTCAAAGTGGATTAGATTAGACCTTCTCTAGTCCCTAGAGAACAATTTTATGGTCGGAAGGCACATCGCCCTTTACCACACAAGTTATTACCAAATTGATGTTTATTTAAGTAGCCCAACTTTAGATGAGAGACTTTTAATTTCATAATATTTGACTAGCTAAATGTCAAGACATTTCTGGCTGGGTCCTCAGAAATCATTAAAGAAGAGACGAACCGGGAAATTTCTTCCAGCAGAAAATTACTGCAAAAACGAACTAATCTATGTGGCTGTTAAGTAAATTAAGCTGGATTGACTTTTATCGGTGGCAGGAATTGGATATTTGGGTGTGGGATGGAAATTTTGGGAGTGGTTTCGGAGGTCGGACTGGAGATTGAATGTTGAATCCTGGAATAAAGAAGAACGAAAATCCATTCGAGTAACTCAATTCTTCTTTCGTAATTGTCACGTTGTTAGCATAATTAACGTTAAATTGTTTTAATTTGGTAGAAAAAATTGGAGTCATCCGAGGAATTTGTCACTAGCGTTGCTATTTTCGGGACGCTAAATTGGAAGGTGTAGACAAAGAAGACGAGTCTGACTCATAAAAACCATAACTTAAGAAACGAAAACCGACATTAGCTCGGTAGATTGGGAATAAATCAAAGTAAATTAATGGAAGATGGGATGTGGGCAATTGTTCTAACAGATTGCGTATATCGATGAAAATTCCACTCCTTACGATCACGAAAGTTGGCTGTATGGGATTGGTACCAGGTATGTCAGAATTTTAACTTTTCATTATCCGTACATAAATTTTTGTCAAAATATCAGCGCACTACCGCGAAGATGGAACGATTTTAATTACGGTAGCTCTTTGGTGGTGGAATAATATTAAGGACCAGACTAGTTTTTAGTACGACTATGGTTTCTACCCGGTATAACCCGTCGAGCTGTGTTAAAAATAGAATAGTGGGATGAATCCCGAGTTGTGACCGATTTCGTCTCTTCTCATTTTCTTACAGGACCTAAACACGTAATAAATAAACATCTTTGTCTCCTTTAATCCAATGCAGACAAGACCTTATTGTATTTGTTTACTTGTATCAGTCTGAGCTGAACGTTGAGATTCCCATCGAGCTGTCGGTCCCCTTAAACTGCCTATTAATAACATATGGAAAATTATCGGTGGCCTTTGGAATCCGTGGAGTTAGGATATTTACGGTCGTTCCGCTAGGGCTACCGTATATCGCAACTCCAAAACCTTTCCTCTTCTGCAGTACACCCGAATGCTCAAGAAGTTAATTTCTACTCGAAATTCGTTTTCGTGCATCATTTTAAATATGTCGGAGTATAGTTGAAAATCCCACCGTCTGAGGGCGTAATAAACGCTCTGGTTAAAGTCGGTCGAGGGAGTCGACTCGAAATTCGAGTAGAAAAATCGGGTCACGGAAGCGATTAGTCTCCTAGGTCGAAGTGAAACGTCCTCCCAAGAATTCGTATTAGCCCGCCTGTCTATCGGTGCTTAGCGGGTCTTTTTTAAGTAAACGATTTTTGGCGGCATTTCCGAAGAATAACGACGTTCTTTCCACCCCCTTCTTATCGGATATGTCGCGTAGAACCACCACCAATGGTGACAGCGCGCATTGAGTCGTGACACTGTTCCTGCGCTACCGGCGGGTCCGATTGCGTCGAAAATCTGATCTAGATTTATGCGCGACGTCCGCTTTCCAGTGCGCGCGTTGGATTTGGGGTTGGATCTAATTTCGCTTGAACCTCCTAAAAATTGGGGATCCAGGCTCCAGCCCTATAAATTTATATAGATTGTCCACTGACTGGCACCCAACCAGAATGGAGGTGGCTCCAGGTCTCGACCGCTATCTCCTACTCTGTTTACAGTGTAAGGAGGCCAACGATAAAAAATTATGACTTAGTTTCGGTTGTCTTTTTGTTAGCAGCGTTTTTTTACCGATTGATCTATGTGTTATTTTACAGTTAATTTTAATTCTTAAACAAATATTGGGGGAAAAAAAATATATATATATATATATTAAAACATGAATAAGAGTTTATTAGCAGACTATGTCCGACCGTGCATTTTGAATAACGTTAGATGTTGGTTATATAAAAAGCCTGGTTGGATAGTCCGGCCGTGGATCGATGAACTTAATGTAGAAAAGCTGCGGCCTGGTCTAGTCCTTTATAAATCTGTAAGAACGGTACAACGCCGGAGTGGTAGTCTGTACGTTTCATAAATAAAACTACCATCCGCTGGCCTCCGATGGTGGTGGGTGGTCGTTCGACTTCTTTCTTCCACCTTCTGGAAATATTCTAGACAGTCTAAACTCGACCCGACGTTCACCGTTTTCCTTTGGAAGTCGAGCAGTTGTTGGCGGTGGTCACCCACACTTGTTCGTAAGACAGAGTTTTGGCGTTGTGTTTGGTCACTTGTATGTCGAACACGTAGGTGAAGGAAGGTTTCAGATTTCTCACCCTTTGCATGATAACGTTATTGAAACGCTGTCGGCTGAATCGGTGATATCTTCGACATAAGATTCGTTCTCGATCGTCCTTGGCCTCTTCCGACTGGTGGCAAAAGTTCTGAGGACTAGCGAAAAGTCTCATGAAACCGGCTTTGGCCGTTCGTTTAAAGATGCAGTATTTGACTTTTTCGTCGATAGTGGAATGCCAAGCCAGAGTGACGGAATCGCACGTGGTCAGAGTGTCGAATATCTTGATACTCTTGTCTTCCGGCAGGACGGGAAAAGGTAATTTATGGTATCTTTTTCCCACCCACAATCTGACTCTCCTGGGATTTTTCAGGCCGGACTGAACGGAAATCTGATAGGTTCCGTTGGAAGGTGGCACTACGGATAGCGTTTTGGTATCCATCACTTCGGAACTTATTATTTCCCGACCGTCCTGGCCCACACGAAGAGTGATGGGTCCGGGACCAGTACAGGACTGTAGAAAGATCCATAGCTTCTTATTGGGCGCGGTGACCATATATTTGACGGAAACCGCGTAACCATTCTTAGCGTCCAGAGTGAAAGAGGTGAGCGAACTGTCTTTTAAACGGGAAACGGATTTGGACTGTTTGGTGGTGACTCGAACTCCGTGGTAAGCCGAACTGGCGTTGGTGCGAGAGTCGACTACGAAGACATCGAAGTAATAGGTGGATCCTCTCTGCAACCCTCGAAACATGTGCCAGGTTTTGCGTCCCACGCAGGTTAAGTTGGAATACGATGGCTCAGCCGCTACCGGACTAGTTCGGAAAAGTTTCTTTTTGGACTTTTCCCAGGAAAACCCGAAACCGGTGGAAGGAGGAAGGGTGGGATGCGCTTCCTCCCCATTACCGGACTGGACGGAACACATGGATGGTCGATTCTCGACCGAGTTGACCGATACACAATACGATATTAGTCGACCCAATCTAGTTTCGGCCGGACTAGTTTTCCAGGCCAACAGCACTTTGTTTCGTCGAATTTTCAAGACGCTGACTTTAGAATCTGATGGTAACTGAGGATAATAGTTACTCGGTGGGGATTTGGTGGTGAGACGTACTTTGACCCGGCTATCGGACTCTCGACCTTCCAACTCCAGCACGTATAGTCCGGCCGAAGTGCTGGCTTGGCTATACATCTTTCTTTCTCTACCACTATAGGTGGCTATAGTGGTAGTTGGCTGTCCTCCGTGGTTTTCCGGTACCGGACGAGGCCACGATTCTGCAATGGAAAATAATTTTGTAATCGGAGCTGGGAAAATACCAGCTTTAAGGCGGAATACAGCTTACCTTTCCTACCTGGTAGAGGAAAATTCCTCCGAGATAGTCTCCATTTAATTGGCCGCCAACAAGGGGTGACGGTGAGAGATAAAGGTCGTCCTTCCTTCTCCAATAAGAAGTAGACTCTGAAACGATATACATCACCAGATTTAATACTAGAAGCTTTAACTTAATTTCTCCGATATACTTATTGTATAGAGTGGCATAGATTTTCCTCACTGATGGCTACTAGATGAAGAATAGATTTGACTTTTCCGAGTAAGTTGGTGGAGTAATTGGACGACCTGAAAGACCGGCCAGAAACGTTTTCCGGAAATGTTAAAATATCGAGTAAACTGGAGACAAACCGGACCGACGCGACGTGATCTGCTTTTTCTCAGTCGTTTCCACCACTAAAAAGACTTTACTAGGTTACTTTAAACTAACAAAATGCGAAAATGTAAAATACTATTTAAATAAACAACGTTACGTTTATTTCGAACGTACGCGAAATTTTAGTCGCGCTTTACTCTATTTAGATTCTGGAAGAAAAAAATCGGAGCGGAAGCCAAGAGCGATGCGTTTGCTCTTCTTCTCTTTTGACCGAAGAATTAAAGTTTTTTTTTCCCTCCTTCAATTAATAGCCACATAAATCCATATATGGATGAACAGACAGTAGATTTACTATAGAGATCTACTCTATAGAGTCCACATCCGCGGTAATGCATTTCATAGTTCCATATGGCGTCGATAAAGATCTTAACAGGCCAACCTACAATCGATATCGAACCAAGATAGTCAGAACATATAACTGAAGTCGGCGTGATAATATAGTTTATTTAATTCAGACATTAACAGCAGAGAGACGAGATATAGAGTAAAATTTTTTTTGGTGGGTAGAATATCACTCGACGCTAAGTAATGGTTTTTTTAGGGTCGAGTGGTACAGAGGGGAAAATATTCATCGAATTTTTATGACAGAATCGATGACGTTTCGACCCGGAGTAAAATTTTTTGGTGGGTATCACTCGACGCTAAATAATGATTTTTTTAGGGTCGAATGGTACAGAGGGGAAAATATTCATCGAATTTTTATGACAGAATCGATGACGTTTCGACCCGATAACTGATTATCACTCGTATGATCCGTATTAATTCGTCGTTTATACCAAGGGTGTTCGACTCTTGACCACACTCTTAATGGTTACTGACCAAAGAGAAGCATCCAAAACAGATTTTAGAAAGAATTATTTACAGTATCCTATGTATCGGAATTGTATACAACAAACAGATACGTGATAGCTATAGTTTAAGCCAACAAAATTTTCTTTATAAGCGTAGTTTTACGTGCTTATATAGAAAGCTAACTAAAATACTCGAGCACCTGTTTACTGTATACAGGGTAAGAAAAACCTCGTCGTAAAATTTTGTGTACTAATAGGGGACGTCGAAACAAGTCGAAAATGTCTAAAGAACATATAGTCTAAATGGGGCAGTTTTTGAGTTATAGCTCTTTAAAGCTAACCAACACGACGCATCGCGTTGCCAAGACGCGTCGCATTGCGTCTCTCTCCTATTTACTACCGGGTAGTAAGAAGGCGAGCGACGCTTTGTGTACTCGATGGTGATTGGCTAGCTTTAAAGGGTTATAAGGAAATGTTAAAGACGACCGAACAACCAACAAATGATAAAAAATGTTTATATTTCATTCGGATAGGGTGATAAGTGACTGATAGAGTGGTAATAGACAGCGTAAACGACCGACCGAACCAGGCCGACCTCCAGAATGTCACGTAATTTACTAAGGAGAAGACAGATTGATCCGACTCGGCTAATATAGGCGTCGAAAACTTTGGATAATTTATGGTTGGAACGCTTAAAAATAGTCGGTAGGCTATTTTTAAGTGACGGTCGTGGCATTTTCGGCCTTAGTCGAAGGGCCAGACGAGTAGCGATCGAAATAAATTTTCAACCTGGTAGCGTGAAATATTTGGTCGGTAGCGTGGATCTCAATTCTAGAATTTTAATATGATTCTCCCACCGGTAATCGAGATAGGGGTCGAATCGATCTATCTTGGATGGGAGGGCAAGAATGTTTAACCCACCCAATTCCTGTATTCGAGCTCGTTAAGTAATGGTTTCTAGAGCCAGTGCAAAGGGCTCATTGTCCCGTACTCGATTACGATTAAATCGAGGTATATGTTAGTGTGGTGTCACCACGGGCATCGACATAAACCATCTGGTAACCATTAACGTAGGCGTTTGGAATCGACTAAGTTGGGATAAGCCTGTTTTACGCCAGACGTCGTTTTACAATGGGATAGACACGGATGAATGCGGACCAGGAAAATCTGTGCGGCCTTAACTGGAGACAATTTAAGAACCAAACGTCCGAAAAGGAGGAAGTTGGGTTGTTAATTAAAGCCCAGTCGGCCATGAGGAAGAATGGGATGAATGGGGAAGAAGAAACAGATTGGACACACAGATTTATGATCCCGACGATCATCACCAGTCTATCGGACGGGTGACCCGCTGCAGCTCATTCTTGGTTTTCGAAATTTCACACGTTGACCCGATATAGTCGGGCCAAAGAAAGTAGGAGGCTGGATGGTCTCCAAGTCACGCCATCGTTCCGTCCCCGACCCCGATATTCGGCCGCCGTGTCGAACGCCGATCGTATTTTCCACCGTGGTGAGGGGAAACTATAGGGGAAGCAACACTCACCTTTGGATCTGAGTCGTGGAAACGTAGACGCTGACTTCTACCTCTTCGGGAAGCACTCTGTTGTCGTAGAAAACTTCGGGTCGATACTTGGGGAAGTAAAAAGGCAGGTCGGGGTGGTCGGTGGCCTGTCCCGGGTATATCCGGACGGAGAAAAGCCCGACCAACAGGAGTAGAAAGCGTTGGCCCATCAGCCGGGTTTCACCTGCCGTAAAAATAACTTAGAATCTGAACTAGTAGTAATGCTGGCGTCGGGCTAGCTAGGAACGGATGGAAAATGAGGGAGGTGGACCGACTCCCAACCAAAATCGTTACCTTTTCCGCCGGTGGTCTCGGATATTTCCAGCAGGATTCTTCTTCGGCGGCTGCGCTGTTATGCCTAGGCTGTCACCAAGAAAAGACAGAATTAGTCGGGACGAGCGGAAAAATGGGCCGAGAACGCGACATAGGCCGGCTAGACCGATCAAGGACGAGAAATATGTGGGTGAGGGTGGATCCGAGGAAAATGCCGCGGCTGACGTCCTAAACGACCTCGCTGGCCATAAAAAAAAATGTCAAATTAGCGGCTGGGAAATGTGTAGTAGGTGTCATTTAGAATTTGTCCGGGTCGTTTAGCCTCGGTGGACCCACCCAGCCACCGGGAGAAGGTCGAAGAAAGGGGTGGTGGAGAGTGTAAATCAGTAAATCTACCCGATTTTCGAACCCACTATCGGCCGCTCTAGAGGGGAAAGGGGAGCCGCGGTGGGTCCACGGGTCCTCTACCAGGAAGAACGAGGTCCGGATCACCCACCGTAAAGGACACTCGACTTGGCGGTGATCCCGCCCTCCACGCTGTCTGAGGCTGGCTGCCAACGTCGACACACGGATCGTCTGGCAGCTCGACTATCTTTGGAAGCGTTAACGATTTAAATAGTCTGTCGAATTGAGGCCGGTGGGCGCGAAAGACACTCAGTCTCCACTGGTAGTTCGCTGGCGGGAACGCCGATGGGATCCGAATGCAGCCCGGTCCTACTGCCAAATTTAAATGCCACCGAATAAATGCCTACTTGAAGGAGGCCCGGACAATACGGCAGGGGTGACAATCGGGAAAGATTCTATTTAAGCCGAGAACGCGATCCGCTTACCAACTATCCAAATTCGTCCTTTAAAATAGAAAGACATATTTTCAGGTATCCCTCCTATAACACGGTTTCCCTCTAACACGATTTGAAAATTGACGAAATCCTCATATAACACGATATTTCTACCACATTGTTTTTACTTAACACATTTAGAAAATTATGTTTACGCTCCTACCACAAAACATTTTCGTGAATTTTTTGAAAATCCGCACTATGGGCGCACAATACACACACAAAATGCCATCATTAGGAAATACTTTGCTAAAATTAGTCATAGATGCAGTTTCGCTAGTTGGCTGTCAGAGGGACGATACGCAGTCTACTTTCGATTTCGAAATTAAATTAATTGAATTAATTTTGAAATTGTGTTAATTCTCGACCATTGAGTATTTATACGCAGTCTACTTTCGATTTCGATTCGAAATTAAATTAATTGAATTAATTTTGAAATTGTGTTAATTCTCGACCATTGAGTATTTTGTGTTCCAAATGTTCAGCTCTTGATAAAAAAAAAGTAAGTTTTTATTCTTCAATAGAGGAATGTGAAAGAAACGAAAAATCTTCTTTATTCGTAAATTTTTTTGGATGTATATTAAGGAACGATTGTTCTGTAGCGGGTTAGATTACAGATTCTGTAAACAAATCGGAAGATACGCCAACTTTAAACGCAAAAAAATTCAGAAAGTGATATTGTTAAAGAAAAAGCGTTCTCATTTTAACCAAGCAGTAGACTTCTTTATTCGTAAATTTTTTTTGGATGTATATTAAGGAACGATTGTTCTGTAGCGGGTTACATTACAGATTCTGTAAAGAGATCGGAAGATACGCCAACTTTAAACGCATAAAAAAATTCAGAAAGTGATATTGTTAAAGAAAAAGCGTTCTCATTTTAACCAAGCAGTAGTAAGGAAGAGTATTAAATTTCTTACGTGGAATTAAAGAAAGTTATTTGTTTTTAATTGATTTTGGAACGTAACTCAACTTTTTGTATTGGTTCCAAGTCTCATATAACACGATTTCACACAACACGGTGTTTTTTAGGAACCTATCTACCGTGTTATAGGTGGAATATCTTTATTTCATCGAGCCGCAACTCACTATTAGTTGATCTCTATCCCAATCCTTTCACGATTATACCCATCACCATTTTTCCCTGGTTTTAATTCAGCCCTCTGCCTTTTTTCGGGCTCATGCCACTGCTACACCCGCAAGTATCTACATTTTTAGCGCGTGCGTAGACAATATATTAGCCTCTGGAGAATGCGAGTTTCAATATATTCAATCTGGAAGCTCAATTCTAGGAGCTCACACACTGAGTTTTCCAGTATGAAGCATCCGGCCAACCAGCGAGTTGTTATTCCTATTTACTTATGTTCCCTTCTGTTACTTTCCCTATTCTTCTCTGCTATTCTTGATATGGGATAAATAGAACTGGCGGAATTTGGCCGATAGGTTAGGTTAGATTAGTTGTGTTAAGCTGCAATATGTCACAAAGGATGTTCTGTACCTAGCGCAGCCACTTTTAGAGTCTATCACAAGCTGGCCAACAAACACGGTGGCGTCAACTAGAGGATTGAAGAATCGAGGTCAAATCAGCGAGCTAGGCCCGAACGTCTCCTGAAACACAGATGTGGGAATCGGATTCGAACCCGAAACCTGCAAAGTAATAAACGAATGCTAAACTACGCGCCATTCGGCCGACCTTGCCACTAAGAAAGCGGTCTCGATTATTCGGAAAAATTAAAAAACTAGTCGATAAATAAACACCAGAAACCATATAGTAATAAACGAATGCTAAACTACGCGCCATTCGGCAGACCTTGCCACTAAGAAGGCGGTCTCGATTATTCGGAAAAATTAAAAAACTAGTCGATAAATAAACACCAGAAACCATCCCTTTGAAATATTTATTATGGAATCCGGACCGGCCCATCGATCCCCGTCCTCCTCCATCCAGCTGATCCCTCCACAGGAGATAGCTGATGGAAGAGCTTGTTTCGCTCTCCTCTTAATCTGAGTGTAAAATGGAGACATCTGTTATAAAAAGAATTATGTCTGCGTCCAAGCTCTCGAGGTCAAAGAAGAAAAACGAAATTTTCGAAAATGTTCCAGTTAAAAAGTGAATAATAAAAACATTGAGAAATTATACTAATTATAGAATGCTTTACGTCTTCTCAGTCGATACCCATCGTTAAAAATTTTCCCTAAAATGTGGGAACACCAAGATATCGGCCCATAAATAATACATAGATGGCGTTTGGAAGCACCGTCTGATAAAACTTGCATTTACAGTTAGTAGCCATGGCCATCAAATTCCAAATTAAACATTTAGCAAATTAACAAAAACTATTATAATGATCAGATTTTGGCTTATATAAAAACATATAGCAGGTAATTTTATATATTGTATATATCTTCAGTAAACCCTGGCTAATTCGGATTAAGGGCGAATCCAGATTAGCCAAGCAAAAAGATAGTGGCAAAAGCAGTTCAATTCCGTAATTTTTCGGGACGGATCCGAGCTGCTGCCAAATATATTTGTCGTGATTTGACTGCGTAATTTAAATCGACCAATCTTAAAGGACAGAAAAAATTGCATGTATAAATGAAAAATTTAACGGTATGGGTAGTGTCGATGAAAATAAATAAATAATATCATCGCAAAGCCTTTATTTAATTAAAAACTGAAACGAGTAAAGTTTCTTTATTAGAATGAAAAATGTTCTATCGGAGCATAAAAAAAGCCAATTTAGAGCGCTAAAAATTTTAAATCTATGTAAAGTATTTTGATCCTGAATATTTTTGAAAGTTCAGCTGAAATGTATTTTTTCATTAAGCGCCTATATTTATAGGGATGTCATTGTTTCTTATTTCTGATTTTTAAGTAATAGCTTAAATATAGAACTAGACTGGAAGAAAATCTTTCATACTTCGGTATGAAAGATTCTAGTATAGTTCGGCCAATCAACATACTGATAATTATATGCTATAGAACTGTTTAGCCATCATATAAAATTTATATAATAAATTGGCGGATTAAATTGTTGCCAAGTCTTAAATGAACAAACTTTATATTCACTCAAAAACATTTTCTATAATTATAAATGTGACCGCGGAATATGCTATTCAATTTTTTAATGATAAAAAAATTGCGTTTTAGCTAAACTTACAAAAAATCTTCAGGGTGAAAATAATTGCATAAATTTTGTTCAAACCTTTTTATGATCCGACCGAGCGTTTTTAATTCTATAACTCGCGCTTTTTTTATATATTTTTTTCAAAGATAGATTTTGATATTGAATTTCAGGAAACAAAGTAACAGAAGAGGCCTGATGGTAACTGCAGAAATATGTGATTATGAAGTTCCACACGAGCCTAGAGAAATTGAGATTTTAAAGATAGCACTGTCGAGAATCTAACATACCCATCAATCTCGATCCAGTTAAATATAATGCGGTTCAAATGCCATCACATCTATATTGTTAACATATTTAATAATTTAGTGGATGCTATTATTCCCCTCGGTATACTTAAAAGTGCATCCCATCCTCAGATCTTAAAGGGAAACACCATTTCTGTTTTTGATGTTACGAATAGTTGCTTAGCTATTAGAGATAAACTTAATAAAATAGCTTAAAATTAGCGGGTTTATGCATATTTTTCGCCAACTGTTATAGCTGCTATAATGCGTATTGTAGAATATTGTAATTGAATTTACAAAAATATGGCTTATACCGTCCTATCTTATGATCTATCGCTAAGTTACACTCCTCTAACCGCTGAAAACTATAAAAATTTTGAAACTTTCCAATATGGTTACGTTTACACATCATTTTTAAATTTTTGCTGTCAGATGGAATATTGGAACAGCATTCTAAACATTGCTTCCTTAATACTTTATACTCGATAGGAGCCAAACCACCAGGTTTAAATCTAACTGTACGTTGCAGTAGTACGTATACCTGCAATTTCTCTGTGAAATATAGAAAACAATGAAAATAATACAATTTTTTTCTTTCATATAAAAAGGAAACACATCCAAATCGACCCATTTGAACTTTTATTACGCGGTGTTGAATATTTTCTCACTTTTTTTTTGTTGCCAAGCTAAGGGATCATTCATAAACTACGTCGCGCTGTTTCGAACACGTTTTGATCCCCTTCATCATTTATGGTCACACCAAGCTCGACTCTCTTAGCTGTGATTCAAAATTTGAAGACTTTCACTTACAAATTTTTTCTCAAATTTTATGTAAAAATAAAAAATATACGTAAAATAGTTGCAAATAGGAACTACAAACAAGTAGGCATAAAAAAGTTTTATTTTATAAAAAAATTTAATTGTAGAAATGTAAAAAACTAGCCACTTGACAGCGTGACGTCACAATTTGCCTGACTCCTCCCTCTCCTACGTCATTTATGTCACAAATCTATTACCCCTCCTTCACCTTACAGCGCGACCTAGTTTATGACTGCTCTCTAGCTGTATATGTATATTTTAAATCCCCCACGGGTGGAACGAAGACAAAATTTTAAATACAACCTTCCTACAGCATAATTTTTCATTTAAAACCAACCATATCCAATTCGGTCCAAACAATATGGAGATCTCAAAAAATTATACTTATTTCTCGAACATATTTTACAGGATGCTGTCGCACTCTCCACCTATCTGAGAAGACTCAGAAGTGATAAATGATCTCATCATAAATGAATTTTTCTTATTTCGAGGTGAATTAATTGTAACCGGACTAGCTGGGTTTACTTTACCATAAAAATAATTTTCGAATAAGTTTATACAAATGTGGCTCGAAAGTGCTAAAAAGGCCGGCTGACGTCGACACTATATCGAGTTAGGCAAATTTACGTGTTTGAGTGGGAAGGGCAGTGAGTGGCTGGAAAGGAGGATGGTCTTTCCAGTCACTCGAGCGAAAATGGCGTTTATCAGCTACCGTTTTTGATGGGAAGAGACCATATCGGGAGTAGGACATTAAAATTGGTTACTGCCGTGTCATTAGGCGTGGCAGGAGATGGGAACGAGGATTGGAGGCGCTAAAAAACCTGGAAAGGACAACCGTAACATAATCACGGTCGATGAGGCTTAATTTGTAAGTTCTGGATGGTGGCCTCCAGTTTAGTGAGGCATTTAATATCCCATCCTGGCATTCCGTCCATTGTTCCATCGCCAACTCT
This sequence comes from Olivierus martensii, assembly GCA_000484575.1. NCBI lineage: Eukaryota > Metazoa > Arthropoda > Arachnida > Scorpiones > Buthidae > Olivierus > Olivierus martensii. Next base: position 121,115 of record AYEL01084672.1, read on the forward strand.
ACTACCTCTCCTCTGGTCCAGTTCACTCTCCTATTAATTTTCGCCCCGAGAAAGGTGATGGGCATCCATCCATCGGGGGGAAGCCCGGCTAGCCCCCTAGGTCCGATTCCTATTTTTTGAAATCCTACTGGCACCATTCTCAGTGATCACCACGTAACCATATAAGCCGAAATGGAAACATCTTTCGAAATGTTTTCTTTTAATTTTTGATTCGATTATTAATTTGACTGCGTGGAGTGAAAATGAAACACAACTTAATCGATGAAATATCATCAACGGCCCATAAGGGCAAGGATTGATTTAAATTTTTGTCAATTTCCAGTTTTATTGTGGCTTATTTATCTACTGTTTCCTAGGTACACTGTCAACTCGGCCACAAAAATTATATTAAAAAAAAATCATTTCTGTTAAATTTTTTCGCGAATAATCGATATTCTCTGGCGATTAGGAATGTCATTAATAAATAAATAAATTTGTGTCGTTATACGCCTAAGTACCCTTCACGGGGACAACAGGGTCCCCTTAGAAATTCGCACACTGGTTCGAAATGTACTTTTCTCCGTGTTATTTTATACTTTAATAATGATTAAATTATCATAAATGCAAATAATTATTAATATAAAAATATTCGTTCGTTTTTACGATTTTTAGGTGTTCAAAAAAAAAAGTCGACTGGTTATAAGTTTTAACGGTTTTCTGTTTGAAGTGAAAGCGATAGATCAAATAATTTTTCATGGTCTTAAGCTTCTACAGTAGTACAGCTCACTCTGTTTTGTGGATTTTTATAGATAAGGAAAATTCAAAAATTTTATGTTATAGGTTATGAAAGTATTGCCGGTCACCAACATCCATCCAAACGTACATTATTGTATGAAGAAGCTGACCGTAGATTAAGCCGCCATATTCTTATGTCGGCTACTATAGAGCCAATCACCAGAGCTATACCAACGACGTAGGTGGCGCCGTAAGTGGAGAAATTTTTCATGTACGATGGTCTATTATATCATCACAATTTGGAGTAACTCGGTAATGTACGTGTACACTAGCGAGAGTATCCATTATTTTATTTTTTTCTTTTCGAGTAGAATTTCACAAATATTTGCCTTGAAACTGTAATGTGTTCTAGTTTATGTGGCGGGCCGTATAAGATGCCTTCGCGGGCCGCCTTTTGCCCACCCCTGTTCTAGATAGTTGGCGGTCGGTTATTAGAGGTTTTTTTTTGTCAACAGATGACGCCACTTTCCACTCAGTAAGAGTACTAAGTAGCGGGGCGAAACAAGCCCTTCCACAGGCTGCCCACCCCTGCGGAGGGGTCAGCCGGATTGTGGAGGACGGGGATCGACGGGCCGGGCCCGGACCCCATAATAAATATTTTCAAGGGGTGGGACCCGAGAGTCGAACCCGGGTCCTCCAGAGTGGAAAGCCGAAGCGTTTCCACGCGGCTATCCGGCCAAAGTATTATCCATTAGAAAAATACAACATTATGTCTTTGTAAACTGCCCCGGGTCCTCCAGAGTGGAAAGCCGAAGCGTTTCCACGCGGCCAATCCGACCGACTCATGAGACCTATTGCTGATATACAGAGCCAGCCTTAGGGTAAACACGGGTCCTCCAGAGTGGAAAGCCGAAGCGTTTCCACGCGGCCAATCCGGCGTCCTCCAAAGTGGAAAGCCGAAGCGTTTCCACGCGGCCAATCCGGCCGACGCCTCTTTTGGGTTAGTAAAAACCCGTTTAACGCGGTTTTTCAAGGGGTGGGACCCGAGACTCGAACCCGGGTCCTCCAGAGTGAAAAGCCGAAGCGTTTCCACGCGGCCAATCCGGCAGACAAACTTAGAGGTTTGGAATTCAGACCCTCCAGGGCGGTAAGCCACATCTTTACCACACGGCCCCATCAAATCTAACTACTTGAAGGGGCGCACAAAAATTTTCTCAATAACTCTTCATGGGGCGCTAAAATCTCTAGGGCTGATACTGAAAATACGTTTTGGCAAAATCGAATAATGGATTCAGACCCTCCAGGGCGGTAAGCCACATCTTTACCAGACGGCCCCATCAAATCTAACTACTTGAAGGGGCGCACAAAAATTTTCGCTTGGGGCGCTAAAATCTCTAGGGCTGATACTGAAAATACGTTTTGGCAAAATCGAATAATGACTTAATAATAAAATAGTTACGGAAGTAAAATTTTACGTGATATTTTGTAAATTTTCCAAATAAAAATTAAATACGTTAATTTATTACCCTGGTATTAAAAAGTCCTCTAGTGCCAATTAAAAAATTAAAGGGGCCCATAATAAGATTGAAGGCGGGTTTCGATTCTTCTCGAAAAAACTGGAGGTATGCGTCCCGGAATCGAATCCTGCCTCCAAGGTGGTAAGCGCCCGCTTTTATAGTTAAGGATATTTTTTTAATTATTACGACAGACGAAAGGAAGAGACTCTGATTTCAATTTAACCGAATGGCGCCATAATAGGTAGCGCCGGTTCTGTATACACTAAACTGGATAACAAAATCTGCCGTTCTTAGCAAACAACATTTGGCGCTAATATATTCCGTCAACTTACCAAATTTCAAAATAATAAATTTTATAACAACCCTAAATGTATACATGTACTATAATATTTTCAAAATAATTTCTGTCGCCGAGTTGTCGCGTACCGGTACCCTAACATTCGATTTCCCCACCGATGTCAATAGTTATATCTTTATTAAGTTTATATTTAAATGTCGGCAAATATTGCTAATGAAAAAATAAGATTTATAATGTAGAGAAAATACGTTGCAGAAAAGTTAAAATTCGCTCAACTCCATATTCCAAATATTTTCTGCACTGCCTATACGGAAACTTCCAGAATTTTCCGTTTCCCGATTACTTTTACGTAGTACTTTACCGTAAGTGGGAACGAGCTCTTATCCGGTAAATTCCGAGTCATCGATATTCCGGATAAATGGTCCCGTATCGGTGCGACCGAAACATAGTTAATCAATATGTAAAGGCGTTATTAATTTTCATTCGGATAAACCGTGTATTAAAAAAATACTGCCCGGTGGTAGAAATAATTGTTAACAGTGAAATTGGATTCACCTATATGTCTAGCCAGAGTAGTTTTTTAATATACGCGTTATCCGAATGAATATTAATAACGACTTTATATATTGGTCAGCACGGATACGGGACCATTTACCGGATAAGGGTCGTTCCCACTTACGTAAAAGTAATCAGGAAACGGAAAATTCCGAAATTTTCCGTATAGACAGTGCAGAAAGAATCCGGAATATGAAGTTCAGCGAATTTTAACTTTTCCGCAAAGTGATCCGGAAAAAGAATATTTTGAACCAATAGCAAACCATTGACAGCGATGCCGTAGGTAATGCGCACGATATTCGAATAAAAATGGCAATTTAAGTACGAAAAGCTAGAGGAGGACAAATCGAGAAATGAACGAAATATCATCGAAAAAAGTAGGAAGTGTCCACAATTATTTGACGAAATACATACAAGATTTTAAGGACGCATTAGTAAAACAAAAAACGGTATGAGCAGTTGTAGGCGCTAAATTAAGTAGATAGCAAAATATAATTAGGCTTTAATACATACTAGTTCGAAGTTTAACCAATATTGACTATCGCATAAACGCAATTCTTTAACATATTCCGGAACGGCTGGTTTACCTAGCAGGCCGGATAACTGGTCTAATTCCGGTAATTTTAATCCGGGGCTCGATGAGGACTGGAGACGGGAGTCAGATCTATTGGATTGTCGGGCCCAAAGGATTGGGACCGATTAGGTAGGGGCACGAGTGGCTAAGCCGATTAACCCTTTCTCTCACGCCACGCAATTTCGTATACACGGTTACCAGCGGGTCGTGCGGCTCTCCGACTTGATCCCGGAACCGGAAACCAGGCCCCGGACTAGGAGCTTTATAGCCACGACTGGGGAAGAACCTGAATCAGTGGGATGGTACCGGTAGATGGGTGGCGACTTCTTCCTACCCATCCATCCGAGGAAGTCGGGTTCACCCCCGGGGGTCGACATCGGCGAGTCGGACGGTGACTAAAATAAACAACCCGGAAGTAACCCTCGATGGTTTTTTTAGCGGTCGGGCGGCCTTTAAGGCTGGTTGGGCGTGGAGGAGGAGGAGTGGGACCACCGTTTCGGTTAATTAAGCAATTTTGTTTTCCAAACGAACGTATATTTCCTCCAACTATTCTTCAATAATTTTCTATAGTCCACGTACCTCGGCACTGTCATCATGATTTTTCTGGTCAATTTAGGACGTAATTCGGACCACGGCCTGGGTAATCGGCAGAGAATACGTACTGTATTAGTGGTCCGAACCGGAGACTTCCATAAAAAATATAAAACGGGCGAGGTAATCTGTCAGCGGTCCGAGAGGAAAAGGTGGAACGGTACTAGCCACGGCGGCCAACCACCCCGAAAAGACGAAAATAGGGCAATTTACCACACGTACACCCGGTCGAGTACAGCTATTTCCAGGAACGGCGGCCGAGAAAGGAGACAAATTTAACGGCCTCCCCTTCCACCGCCCGTCAGTGGACCAGACTGTCTTTCCGACCACGTTTTTTATGCGTCCAATGACCACCAGTGGCCACTACGGCGTCTCTGGCCGAAACGGTAGAATATACCCCCGAGAAAATACATCGTTTCCTGTCGAAACGCTGGTCCTGTACCGGCCTTAAAGTGGATCGCCATACCGGATTAGTAGCGGACCAAAAGTAGATCATACGAAATTGGCTCGGGATCCTTCCATAGGAATCCCACCGGATCTGGGCCGAAAGTAAAAGCCATGGGACCAGTGACGCGATATGGTAAAATGAGACAGTTTGGACCCTCGACTCCATCTCATAGCTGTCATCTGGCCGAAAACTGTTCGCGATTAACTCGTACACCTAATTATTCTGGTTATCCATTTCCCAACCTAGACGCCGACCGGTGACCGTCGCTTCAGACTCTAGTTGGGGAAGAAGACGGCCCTTCCTCGAAGGAAGTGGGTCGGTCCACCCAGGAAGATTCTCGGAGGTGAGCCGGCTTCGGATTTAAGCGGGGTGACGCTCCACCGGATTGGTCGACTGGATGTAGTGTAGTCGGGTTTCCTATTTTTACCCACCGACGGCCTCCCCTCCCATCGGCTGCCGTTTTTGGGTCGGATGTTATTTTTAAAGAAGATCAGCCGCTATCTCGACCGGGTACGCGTTCGCTTTCGGTACCGCTGTACCGCCTCGACCCGTCGTTCTCTTCTTCCGCCCCCTGTACCCGTTCACCAATTTTCCTCTTACCGTCCGGCAGGTGAAAGCGGTGGTTCCATCTACCGCCGTCGACCCCCTTCGACCCGTCGTCCCCGGTTTCCGGTCAGATCTGGTCCTTTCAGTTAAGAAATAACCCGGACGGACCTGGGTAACAACTGTTCCTCCGGAATATTTGTGTATTTCGCGTCGCTACCGTGAAGCGGCGCTTAGGCCCGAGGCACTTACCTGGCGGGACTGGGCGACACATACACACACACACACCGGTGACGGTCGGCTGTCGGGGTGGCCACCAGACTGCCTGACTCTTTCCCTTCGCCTCCCGGACTGTCGACGGGGTGACGGCACGTGCCGAGTCCCGTCACCGGTTGGGGCCACGTGACCGGCGTAGGCCACCAATTAAGAGAAAGGAAAGCGTCTGGCAGACGGTAACCCGGCGACATAAATACTCGGCCGAGTGAAATGGCAGTCAGCCGGTGGCGTGGCGCGGCCCCGCCCGGAACCGGTGGATGACGGCGCGCCCCGGGTACCCACCGGGTGGACGGTACCGCTCTGGTTTAGTCGGGACAACTAGGCGCCCGATTCGACCCGTTCCCGTTTGTCGGGCTTTTTCTACCTGGCGCTAGCAAATTTTATCGGCCCAACCACGGTAGCCACCCGACAGGAGACCCAGCCACGGTCGATGGCCTCGGGCTCCGCGCTACTACAAAAAAGTGTCGTTTTTCCATCCAGTATAAAGTTACGGTGGGAAGCGTCGCTCCGCCGTCCTCTTTGGCTACCAATATGGTTTCGCCGTGACGGCGCCGCGCCATCTCCACCAAAACAAGGCCGGGAGCTAATCGGCGATTAGTCGGTATGGCGCTAGTTCTTTATATTTGTGTGTAGATTCCAAGATAGATTCTTTTGTGTTCTTCCGCTAGCCCATAGCCTTTTGCCGAGTAAACAGGAAATCTCTGATATAGCGCGGAAGATTCCGGAGATTCGGTCTTTATCCGTCCGACTGGCGGTAGGGGTGGGCCGCCGACCTATTTTGTTCGCTGGCGCCGATAATACAGTCGGTTGTTAGGTAAGTAGGAAAGCCCAACTGGACCGAATTTTTCTCTTTTCTAGGAAGTTTGTTCATCGATGGGTTATCGGCTGGCTTCCCGCCATCCAGTTGTGGTAAATGTTTCGGGAAAAATAAACTTAGAAGATGTTTATTTTTGTGCTTCGTAAGGTCAATTCGCGTCGTACGTAGGTCCACCGCCGAGGAGCGCGCCGTCACCGGTCCGACCAAGTATTCTTCCGTATGTTTACCATGAAAACGTTGGCTCTACGCGTTACCGACACGGATCGTCACCGACCGACATTCTCCACCGGAATACTTCGACGCGTCGTTCGCGGCGCGAATCGGACAGCGCCGACTGGTGTAGGCCGTCCACCACGTTTCTGAGTTAATTCGGTTCGTTTTTTTTTATTAGATCAAAACGAATAAAATAAATTTAAACTTAGTCGAAAATCGCGAAATTTTATAAATACGTCGTGAAGTATTTCGTTGTTGTTATTATTTATTATCCGTAAAATTTATACCGAAAACGATAAAGCCAAACGGTCGATTATAGCGTAAATAATGGAGAAGTAACGACACCCATCCAAACACAAAAAATAACATTAACGAGTAAGAGAAAAACCATTAAATTCGATAGCCGCGCCATCCTTCGACCGTTTAAAATTCTACCCAAAGCTCCATTTAAAAATTCTCTACCTCTCAAATTTCTAACATCGACGGCCCAGGGATTTTCAGGAAGACGCTCTTCTTAAACCTAAGTACCGACTCTTTGTCGTGTCCTTTATACTTCGGTATTTTGCCGAATGATTTATGGCGGTATGATTATCGCGCGAAAAGTTTAATAGTCCCAGTAAGAGATTTAAAGTAGAATTTAATTCAGGGTTAATTAAGTGGAGATGGATCAGGCAGGCGGTAGCGTATACCGGAAGATCGAATTTTACTGTACTAACCACGCTAGCGTTAAACCGGGAAGAGTGCACTGGTCTGTTTTTAACGTTTCTTCAGTCTGGGCGCTATTAATTTCGCCGATTATTTAGTGTATAGGAAAATCGCTATATTTTTGAATATTTTTAAGAAAAATTAGTGATAGTGTATAGCATTCAGCCGCCATTTTATATCCTCCTGCTAATCGGAATCGCGGGTAACTTTATAGAAAGTAAATCATATTACTGTATTTCATTTCTAATTCATAAATACAGAAATTGCTTACTTGACCAACGAAGATCGAATTTGGAAAAGTTTTCCTTCTAATATTGTGTCACCACTTCTTTTTATCTCTAATTTCTTTTACTTGGCGGCCAAGGAAAGAGTCTATGATCCTTTCCTATTTGATTAGAACAATTTACAGCACTATAACAAAACGTATTCTTAAAAAATAACCAGAAAGCTTATGAACTCGATGATAACAACCTAACAGGATATAAAATGGCGATGGAATGCGATACTCTATTATCTAGCGACAATAAAAATGTATAATCGGCGCCCCCTTCGGCGCCTTTTGGTTAAAATAATACCATTTAAAAGAAATGGTCGACTTCCCAGTCTTAAATAGCTATTTTAATTTTGTACCACTCCGTACCATTTTATCGACCGAGTCGTATAAAATTAATACCTTACCGTACCGGAAATACGTAATACCCACTCGAACAAACAGCGATCGATGGAAATACAGTATTCACATAGAGATGAAGGGAAAGCACTTTGTAATTGTTGTCGGCGAATTTTGATAATGGATGCGTCAGCAAACAGTTGAGTATCGAGAAGATGGGCTGATATAACGGCTAAATGGTAGATTACCTGCTGGTGGAAGATGTGTCGCGTTGCATCCGGCAGCGCGGCGTCGCCTATACAGCAGATTTTTTTTAAAATAAATATATACATGCTTCCCGGGAATACGATGTATACAGATCGACTAACAGGAATCTTTACACCAAGGATTCGTCTTAATCGATGAATATAACCAAAATAGTAGATCACCAGCAAGTAATCTACTATTTTGCCCAAATAGGTATTCTTATAAACGAAACGCACGATCATTTTAAAAATTGAAATTAGGCGCTCAGTGAGTAATCCATTAGTTACAAACAGGGCGGACCGTTAGTTAACTTTGGGGGCCCTGGGCTAACACTGTTAGGGGGCCTATCCAATTAATTCAAATTAATCTAACGCTGAGAGTTATGCTTAAGTTACGCTTTAGAGGAGCTAGACTCGCACTCCCATTCCGACATTGCCACATTATTTGTATCATTGAGAAATGACAAAGTATATTTTGATTTTACCGACTACCGATAGAGGCATGGTCTTTATGGGCTGTAGCCCATAAAGACCAGCAGGTTATGGGCTGTAGCCCATAAAGACCATGCCTAAATCCGCCTCTGGTTACAAACGATGCTTGGGTTTGACGTTGTGCTTGGCCTGGCTGGAGTCTGCGACGCGACGCGTCCCGTTCCGGTGCTGCACTTCCTATGTCGATCTATACGCCTCTATATCTCGTTAACCTTAGGTCTTTGGCGACCAGGTGACTACCAAATTGGCGGCCCTATAATATAAGCTACTTTTGAGATAACAATATAAAATATATACGTGTATTTTAACTTAAAAATCGATTTCTCTTACTTGAATATTTTCAAAATCGTTTATAAGCTATGAATAATTCAATGACTCAATAACTTTCGATTGATACCAGCGTTAAGCTATTCAAGCGTTCTTGTGTCATATGTGATCGTAAATAATTTTTTATTAGTTTCAACTTGGATGTATGAACGAGTCATACCGGGATCTCTTCAAAGATGTATGGACGGGTATGTATGACACAATGTTAGTCGATGCCCTGGATAAAAAAGCAGCATTTGATTGCCTACTGCATTATGTATAATTTTTTATTGCAGCTGCATTTCTATAGAAAAGCTTATTCATTTTATCCTTTCATTCCCGTATAGTTTTCGGCTGTGGGCCTTTTACAGCTTTGTGTGGCGGCCCCGGGAGACCGCCCAGTTCGCCCATCCCTAAGGCCGCGCTGACCCTTGATCCCTAGTCCACTAGGGACATTTATCGTGCGTTGGCCCTTCATTCATCGGTGCCATACTTGCCATATCAGCAATTGAACTCAAGAATTAATAAACTGGGAAACATAGTTTTACCATTCTCTAGTTACTAAAACATTTTTATATTTTTTATTTTAGTACCCCATCACAGTTTAAAATGACTATATTGTACTACCAGTATTTTTCAAAAAATCTCTGCTTAATATTGATTATTTACACTTAATTATTTATTAATAACAAAAAATAAATTAACTACAAGATTAAAAATAGAATAAATGATGAAGACAAATGAGATATATCACAACCATGCTACGATATTCATATCTGTCTTCCTTGTTGCATGTTATTGATAGATATGGATTATTTAATTCACTGTAATACATTCTAGTGTAATTATCTATTTTATTAAAAAGGATTTTATGGGATGTTTAATTAGCCAAATTAAAATTATGTTCAGATTATGCAGATATTGGTATTATTTGGTATGGATTATGCAGATGTTGGCATTTATTGGTAAATATTTATTATTTTAATGAAAAACTTCCAGGGCATCTATCCATGTGAGTAAATGGAATTATAAGAATTTGACATCTAGAAATTCATTAATAGAATACACAACTTATGTTTCATAGTGAAATTTATGTAGAATTATAGATTTCAACTCCATCATTGTATTCTTCCAAAATTGAAAGATCATTGTTTCTTCCAAACTACAAATATCATTGTTTATAGTTTTTTTCATCCTTCCAAACTTTCAAAAGATCCAGCTTCTATAGAGAAAAAGTAACGAATTTATTCCTACTATAATACTAAACCTGTTGCACTTAGGCCAGTAATAGAATATGTTGATGATAGTGAATGACAGTGCCGGTTCTAAAGTAACCTCGGACGAAAATTATGAGGGGGCGCAAAACTACAGTTGCAATTTCACAGACAAGCTTAATTATATTTATCTTGACAATATTTTGTGCTGTAGAGTCGGTCTGTCAAGACATTATGGTGTATTTTCTAACGGATAATATGTACTTATCAAGGGAGAGAGAGAAAACAATGCTAGTTAAATTAATTAATTGATAAGCAATTATTAATGATTTTGCCTGGTTGAAAGCGAGAAAAATTAAACTATACTTAATATTTATATATTTACATAAACTAGAAATTACCCGTTCATATAAATGAGCGGAAATACACCTCCGAATTCGTGTAAGGAATCCATCGATGAGGGAATCGTAAAATGGCATCCATTATTATGTTGCAGTGCCATCTGCGAATTCTGTCTTTTTAGAGGAACTACAATTTCAATATAATTTTTATTCTTTAATTTTTAAATTATTAATAACAACAAATAATTTTCAACATCCAGCCACCAGCCACGTTTGACTATTAATATATATGATGTATGTTTTGATAATATTTGCTAATTAATTGTTGCTTTGAAAAAACGAATAAAGTTTTTTGTGTTTCTCTCGGTGACTGTGTATCTGATGTCATTACATTCCCGGTTCCAAAGTATTACATATATTTATGTATTAATATGCCAAGGACGCTGATTAATGCGCATGAGTGAAGAGAGAGGGCGCCATTTTCTAATGTTTTCTCAGGTGACAAAATATCTAGATCCGGCGCTGATGAATGATTTTAATATAATAATTTGATAATTTCAAAATTGAAGCTAATTATTGATAAAATTTCTTTATTATTAACGATGTTTTTGTCTTATTAATTAAGAAAATGCTTCTTTATAAAATTGCGGAAATGTCGGCCGGATTGGCCGCGTGGAAACGCTTCGGCTTTTCACTCTGGAGGACCCGGGTTCGAGTCTCGGGTCCCACCCCTTGAAAATATCCCCGATTTTGAAACTTTTCGGGGACCGGCCCGAAAAGTCGAACGAGGCCGCGTGGAAACGCTTCGGCTTTCCACTCTGGAGGGCCCGGGTTCGAATCTCGGATCCCTCCTTGAAAATATTTATCATGGGGTCCAGGTTCGAATCTTGGGTCCCACCCCTTGAAAATATTTATCATGGGGTCCGGGCCCAGCCCGTCGATCCCCTATCTCCACAATCCGACTGACCCTTCCGCAGGGGTGGGCAGCCTTTGGACCGGGTCCCACCCCTTGAAAATATTTATCATAGGGTCCGGGCCCGGCCCATTGATCCCCGTCCTCCACAATCCGGCTGACCCCTCCGCAGAGGTGGGCCTGGTCCCACCCCTTGAAAATATTTATCATGGGGTCCGGGCCCGGCCCGTCCCACCCCTTGAAAATATTTATCATGGAGTCCGGGCCCGGCCCGTCGTCCCCTTGAAAATATTTATCATGGGGTCCGGGCCCGGCCCGTCGATCCAGGCTTTCCACTCTGAGGACCCGGGTTCGAATCTCGGGTCCCACCCCTTGAAAATATTTATCCTGAGGTCCGGGCCCGGCCCGTTGATCCCCGTCCTCCACAATCCGGCTGACCTCCTCCGCAGGGGTGGGCAGCCTGTGGAAGGGCTTGTTTCGCCCCGTTCCGCAGGAGTGGGCAGACTGTGAAAAAGCTGATTTCGCCCAGCCGCTCGCAGGGGTGGGCAGCCTGTGGAAGGGCTTGTTTCGTCCCGCCACTTTGCCCGGCCCGTCGATTCCCGTCCTCCACAATCCGGCTGACCCCTCCGCGGTCCGGCCTGTCGATCCCCGTCCTCCACAATCCGGCTGACCCCTCCGCAGAAAGCAACCTGTGGAAGGGCTTGTTTCGCCCCGCCACTTAGTACTCTTACTCGTCGATCCCCGTCCTCCACAATCCGGCTGACCCCTCCGCAGGGGTGGGAAACCTGTCGAAGGGCTTGTTTCGCCCCGCCACTTAGTACTCTTACTGAGTACCCCGTCCTCCACAATCCGGCTGACCCCTCCGCAGGGGTGGGCAGCCTGTGAAATCTAAATCCATATAAAAGTCATAGGAATAGGTCCTTGTTTCGCCTCGCCTCTTACTGAGTAGTGCTTGTTTCGCCCCGCCACTTAGTATACTCCCTGAATGGAAAGTGGCGTCACCACATAGTATTCTACCAGAAAGGAATGTGGCGTCATTTGTTGACAAAAAAAATCAACCGTTATCAATCCGCCACTTAGTACTCTTACTGAGTGGAAAGTGGCGTCATCTATCGACAAATACATAGTATTCTACCTGAATGGAGTGTGGCGTCATCTGTTGACAAAGTTAGTATTCTCCCTGAATGGAAAGTGGCGTCATCTGTTAACAAAAATAGTATTCTACTAGAATGGAGTGGCGTCATCTGTTGGCCAAAAATAAAAATAGCTATTTACCGCTAGCAGGGGTGGACAGCCTGTGGAAGGGCTTGTTTCGCCCCGTCACTTAGTATTCTCAAATAGCCTGTGGAAGGGCTTGTTTCGCCCCGTCACTTAGTATTCTCCCTGAGAAAAGTGGCGTCATCTATTAACAAAACTAAAAAAATTGCGGAATTTTCGGAATAACTGAGAAGAGCAAATTATAAATTATCCCAAACATTCGCTAATGATGCTGCAGTATATAAGTGACTATGAGATAAAATATATATTTTTAAATAAATTCCAGTTAGAATCCAAAGATTAGCCTTGATTCTTGATTACTGTGATTCCAAACGCTGATTTCATTGCGATCATTCCACAATTTTAAGTTCAGTTGACGAATAGGAATCTTAGAAGTTTCTATTGAATTTAAATACTCCAGCTTGTTGCTGTTCACTTGAAACTGAATCTTTGAGTCACTGCCATGACGTCATTACATGTATCAGTACCGGCTCTTTAGCGCCCCCAGCGAAAATTTTTGTTGCGCCTCCTCAAGTCGTCAGTTTTATCATGGCGCTAGCGTCCTGAGAAGGCGCTTCGCTCGATCGTATGTCGAGCCGGCCCTGAGAAGTATTATCAAAAATTGACATTTCAGGAAAATGACCGTACAAGTAAGAAACAAAATTTAGTTTTTTTTGCACTGGAAGTGAAATACTATAATATAGCGGTTCTAAAGTTATTCAAGTATGTCAAAATTGTCGTCGAATCTGCGTCCAATAGATATAGTGACGTCATAAATAAGATTGAAAAGTATTTTTTCATTTCTACATATACTTTATTTATCCGAATCTCTCAGATAATAAATAAACATAATGTATTATATTTAGCAGTGCATAAATATGAAAAAATAACAGCGAGATCTGCGAGAAAGTACCAATAAATATAATTTCTCTAGGATGGAAATCTGGCACCCAACTTATTTTTGCATTTTTCATTTTTTGTCATTTTATTATTGTTGATCTAACCGATGATCAATCTACACGTGCCTATTGTCGTTTGTTATTCCGAAAAATAATCGCGATTGTTTTCACCAATTAAACTGTTTAATTTTGATAGGTGATTATAGATTTGTATCTTGATTAACGGCGACATCTACAGTCGTGCGTTTTTTCTTGCGTTTGACACACCGTGACGTCACAAACATCGTTGATAAAAAAACCAGAGATAAATTAAAATGGAAGATGTTTGTACAATTTATTGATTTTTGCCTTAAGTACTATAATATCCTTCTTAATTATAAAATTACGCATAATTATCGTCTGAGATATAAATTATTGTAATGATCTAATTTAATCCATCAGAAAGCAAACATTCCAGGCAAACACATCGCGCCATCTGTCGAATAAGTTTATAAAGTTTTGCCGATATTTAAAATTTTGTACATTTATTTTTAAATGGGTATTTTAAAAAATATTTAATAGTCCTAAGTGTAACTCGTAGAAACGTAAATCAAAAGGTTTTATAAAGTTTCATTGCGTAGTCTTCGAGGTATTTCAATCTAAAATTGCACGTGATATATAAAGAACAACAAATTATATAGATTAAGTCTGCACGTATTATATAATTTAATTAATTTTTAATATTAATCGTATATATAAACAGTTTATTACTTAAAATTATTTTTTTTTCTTTTTAATCGTAATTTCCTATGATGATATCTATGAAAGATTGACGCCTGTTCCATATAATCTGAAAATATTACGTATAGTCACGTGCTATGTCGTCATCTCTGTCATGCAATATTTTTATAACTTCCTACAGAAAATAAAATGTCTTCATCCGCGTTAAAAAAAGAAGTTACTCGGTATGGGTGCATTTTTAAATTCAATACTCTCCATCACCATGTTCGTTAAACTGTTTTCACCAGTGATGTCACTTGTGTATTCAACACTAACCAACGTTGACACTAACTCACCACATCAACCATAGTATTTGTTCGGTTGACGCTGGTGTACACAGACTTTGATGTCATTTTTTAAAATGGCTGCTTCCATGCGAAAAATAAATCCAAAGATTGGAGAATCAGTTTATGTTCTGTCTGTTGATATTTCCAAGCAGACATTTTTTTTGCATTTGTAAAAATAATGGGATATTATTTCCTATGTCGATATGAAAAAATTGACTAGCAACAAAAGAAAAAATAATATCTAGTCAGCCATCTTGATGCGCAAGGGTTGAATTTAAAAACAGACGCTTTAGCGATGGATTGTTATGACGTCATTTTGTACATCAGTTGATTTGTTCGTATAAATATTTTCTCAAGTTATTGTTTATTTTCGCGAGAGTAAAATCGGATGCCGCCTTTTTCTTTTTTAACCCATGCAGTAGAAAATTGCTCAAATATTATTCATTTTATTGGAATTTTAAAAAATTTCAGTGTTATGTGTGTCGCCATGTTGTGACGTAGTCATCGTCATTGAAATA
Source organism: Olivierus martensii (assembly GCA_000484575.1). Taxonomy (NCBI): domain Eukaryota; kingdom Metazoa; phylum Arthropoda; class Arachnida; order Scorpiones; family Buthidae; genus Olivierus; species Olivierus martensii. The sequence continues at coordinate 136,207 of AYEL01084672.1, forward strand.
TAAAAACGAAAATTTTTGCTATTGTACTTAGCAATTAGCCAAGTAACCATTAACCTGTAATGTACAAAATAATGGCGTTTTGCCATCTCTGCATTAAACAACGAAGTCTTTTTTTTGCAGAATTGTGATGTTTGAATAGCATTATTTATTAAATTTAGGAAATAAATATTCAGAATATAATAATTTTTGATATTTTTCAATTTTTATTTAATTTCTTCCTGCGTTTATATACGTAAAACATATATCTTACATAAGGAGCATATATCAGCAGGCTCGATAAGATCCGCCGCATTAGTTTGGAGACTTTTGATCTAAACGAATTAAAGTAAGAATGCATTTATGCTATTAAAAACGATAAAATAAACTATGCCAGAAATATTATAACAAGATACAATAATAATTCTAGGAACATGTGCGAACACTGATCAAAAACAAGCGAACAAAAGGATTCAAGTGGAAAACCATGCAGATCACAGTTTAGTTTAGCATTGAAATTTACACAATCCTCTTCGACTGATTTTGGCGATGGTGGATTATGTTTTATTTTCCCATTGATCATTTAATCAACGGGACCATAAACATAGACCATCGTCATATGTTGAATGCAATAGAATCAAAGAATTTGAAATGAAAAGAATATCATTGAATTCGAAGAGGAGAGATTATACCGGGTCTTTCTGAGCACCCGTGCCAGCCGTTTTTCTCGTAACTGGGACACCACAGGGCGTCGGGGTGAAAAATTTGACTACCAACAGGCACCCGAAGTAATCATTGGCGTTGCTTTCATTTCCCTAGACCGACCGGAAGTAGGTGCAACTGGGGGCAAGTTTGAAAAACCCAATTGTAGGGCTGGTTATAGTTTTTTAATGTTCTGTTGGTCTCTGAAGATAACTGAAAAGAGTTACCGTTTGATGACAGAAATATATTCTGTCCCCCGTAAAAAACGAAAACTGTTAAAAAATATATATATAATAGAAATAATAATATTTTTACTGTAAATTATATATATTTAAATTAATCTTAAAGTATATTTATAATGACTTAAACTAAAGTGTTTTTTTGACGTCTTAAAAAAAAAATAGTGGCGAGAATTAAAAAATGAAAAACTTAAGTACATATTAAAAAAATACTATGAATTAATCCTTATTATATTTATCCAAAAAAATTATCTTTAGTAGTACCACCATCCAAAGATAATTGAAAACTATAATACATTAATCCATTTGACGATAGAAAATGCTTCATATTTTTTTTTTTTTCGTAAAAGCGAAATTTGTCTTCACAAATTGAAAAATTAATTACTGAAATTCTTAAAACTTGAATATCTAAACTGCTTTCAATATGTTGTCATTTATGTGCAATAAATACTTTTCAGAGACTCTAATACATATTTTGAATATCCGGCATCTTGTAATGAAGTCGTGTAGAAGCCTCAAAATTAATATACATGTATGCATTATTGGGTAATAAGGAATTCTATCCTAAAATTTGAATGATGTATAATATTTACTTCTCGAGAAATTTTGCAGACGCAAAAATAAATGAAGCCATATGAATCAAGTGAATATATGAAGCTAATAGAGATATCTCTCGTTATACGCGATCTCACTTTACGCGTTTTCGTTATTACGCGTTTTTAAAAAGTAAATTAATTTTTAAATTAAAAAATTTTCGTTTAAAAATTCTCATGTAGTTGAGACAAATTGGATGAACTGCTCGAGTCTCACTTATCAGAGCTCCCTAATGAAGAGCACTGGAAAAGGAAAACAATATGAATGATGTTTTCCTTTTCCAGAATTCAGGAGCTCTCTGTTGCTGAGCCAATCTAATAGCATACAACAAAACAAATGACTGAATTTTTTAAATGAGAAGAATAATTGAAGAAAATCCTAATGAGGCTAGAAGTGCCAAAGTTGGGAGAGAAATTCAGAATTGTTTGGCTTGCTATAAAGAAGAATGGAGAGAGGATGAATGGACTGCCCAATCAGCTGTCTCTCGACTGTTTCATTAAAAAGGTGAAGATCATCATCCCAGGGACTTCAAGAGAGCAAAAAAGTGATGATTCAGATTCACCAGACCCAGTCCATTCATCATCAGATTGAAGACTATCAAAAGTATGTAATGTTTAGGTATTTATGGCATTGTATCAAATATTAATTAAATTCATTCATCCAACTATTCATTCATTAAAATTTAAATAATTAATTCATTAAAAATTTCTTTTGCTCACAGGTGTAAAGTTTTCATTTTTTTATACTTCTAAAGAAATCCTTATCTCTATCTCACCCATACTAAATTCAACTCGCTTTACGCGATTATTTCATAGAATCAATTAATCACGTAAAGCGAGGGACACCTAGAATAATTAGTTCAAAATCATTTTATATTAAAAAATCTAAGATTAAATTTTGGAAATATATGAAAGAAATATTTCTGTCATAATCTTCACTCGGAAATCCAATCCAATCCAATCCTAGCCGTTCAATCGTGTCCGATTCTTGGCTATTCTATGAGTCATGTCCCTCCATGTCTTCCTGTCCCTGACCAATTTCCGCAGTCCTCGATGTTCTTGCCCGTGTCCTTCTTGATTGTATCCAGCCAACGGGTTTTCGGTCTTCCTCTAGGTCTTTTTCCGTTCATCCTCCCCAGCATCACATCCTTCTCCAGTGAGTTGGCCCGCATCACATGACCGAAAAAAGTCGGCTTCTGCCTGATGATCTTGTCTTCCAGGGAAAAATCGGGATTGATGTACTCCAAGACTCTTGTTGGTGACCCTCACTATCCAGGGGATTCTCAGGAGTCTTCTCCAGCACCACAGTTCGGAAATATTATGTATAAAACATACAATCTAAAAGAGACTGTAGAATACTGTAACTAGTTTTAATTACTGTTCGGCTTTACTTCAATAGAAATCAATTTTGCCATGACCAATTTACAAGATTATTACAATTTTATTCTTATTGAACACTTTAAAATTATGATAATTTTAGCTTAGTTTGTTTTTCTATTAATCTTATTGAATGTTGAAAGTATATTTATATTAACTCAACTACAACAGTTTGTATTTGTAAATGCTATAATTTTAAATTATAGCTATATACCGGGTCTTTCTGAGCACCCGTGCCAGCCGTTTTTCTCGTAATTGGGACACCACAGGGCGTCGGGGTGAAAAATTTGACTACCAATAAGCGCCCGAAGTAATCATCGGCGTTGGTTTCATTTCCCTAGACCGACCGGAAGTGGTGTAACTGGGGGCAAGTTTGAAAAACCCAATGGCGACATGGGCCTTATTGGGCATGTTTGGACAGAGCTTTGAAAAACAAACAATTTTGACTAAGGTTTTTTCTCGTAACAGTTACAGGTTTCAAGAAAATCAAGTTTCAATATCTGGATGTCGGCGATATGTCACATGTGCTCGAAGTGCCTGCCGCCTTCATGCAAACATTGCCGGCACCGCGTTTTAACATGGTCTATAGCTCTTCGAACTTCCTCAGAGCTCACAGACCGGCAGGCATCCCTTATTCTCTTGTTGTTGGTCACTGCAGGTAAGCAATGTCGTTGATCCGTCCCCATTTCTTGGCTACATGATGCAGAGAATACGGGATGCCTGCCAGTCTGTGAGCTCTGAGGAAGTTCAAAGAACTACAGCCCATGTTAAAACGCGGTGCCGGCAATGTTTGCACGAAGGCGGCAGGCACTTCGAGCACACGTGACATATCGCCGACATCCAGATATTGAAACTTGATTTTCTCGAAATCTGTAGCTGTAACGAGAATAAAACCTAAGTCAAAATTGTTTGTTTTTCAAAGCTCTATCCAAACATGCCCAACAAAGCCTATATGTCGCCATTGCGGTTTTCAAACTTGCCCCCAGTTGCACCTACTTCCGGTCGGTCTAGGGAAATGAAACCAACGCCGATGATTAGTTCGGGTGCCTTATTGGTAGTCAAATTTTTCACCCCGACGCCCTGTAGTGTCCCAGTTACGAGAAAAACGGCTGGCACGGGTGCTCAGAAAGACCCGGTATATAACAATCTTTTCTTCGAAATTTATTTGGATTATATAATTTTAATATGGATTTATAAAGACGAATAACTAAAATGCGAAAATATATAATAAACTTCAAAGCAATAAATAATATAATTACTATATTTTTCGATTCGAAATTTTTTATAAAACTAAAAAAATCATTTTATATAATTTGCATTTACAAATTTTCAATACAGGTAGGCCTCGATTAGTGCGAGCAAATATTCGATTATTGCGAGTTGTAAGCATAGACCAGTCTTACTAACAAAGCTGCGCCTCCTTTAATGATGTCAATTAACAAATTACTGTTAATTTTCGGTTAGTAAAACCGGACGAGGAGCAGTCCAAGAACAGTCACTTGGCTTTGAAGGGGTGAAACATCAGAAAGATGGGCTTTTTGCTGTTAACTGTTTAACATTACTGTACTATTATTTAGCTTTGCTATCGTATACATACAGTAGGCCTATAGTACAGAATTTTCTCTTTTAAAAAGTATCAAAATGGATAAAAGGAAGAACACTTTTGACGATAAAACAGGAAACGAAAAATGAAGAGGTTAGTGATTACGATAGAGCAAAAACAGATGTGATTAAGCGACATAAAAGCAGTGCTCCACTTCTGCTTTCCATTTGAACTTTTGGTTTCGATTTGGCGGTTGGTTTGATGATGGTATGAGACGCAATTCCTGGTAAGTTATTAATTTAGATGATGAACAACTATGAGACGCAATTCCTGTTAAGTTAATAATTTAGATGATGAACAACGATGTAAAATATTAAAATAAATATTTCTTAAACAGTTAGTGTTAAGTTAGTATTGTAGTTATTCATCGTGAGGTTAGCTAATGGCCGGAATCTCACCAAGCAAGAACCAATTACCATATTTTACATATAATTAATACTTCGAATAGTGCGAGAAATTCGTGGAAGCAATTATTCGCACTAATCGAGGCCTACCTGTAATTTTTTTTTTAAATGTTATATAAATTAATAAATTTTTAATAACTCGCGTATTAGTCGAATATAAATTGCATTTTATTGCAAATTCTACTTTTAAATTTCTAACATTTACCAAAGACACGACTTATATTATTTAATGCTAGTTGTTCATTTTTAGAATGCTTTATAACTTGCTTAGCACAGTTTGGCGCGCCATGAAACTCCAAACAACCAATCAGTTAATTAAACTGGAGTCTGTTAACAAACAGTTATTATTCCAGTTGCGATAACATAGATTAAGTCAGGACCACGATACACTTAGACACGGTATGCCTATGCGCATACCTCCTACGTAATGTGTCGTCAAACTATGCGCATACCTCCTACGTAATGTGTCGTCATGTGACGTCAACTGAGTTGCAAAAGTAACTTGCTTATGAAGAACCTGCGTGATTAACTCACGTTTGATCACATAATACGGAATTAAATTTGTATTTTTATCTAGCAACATGACTGAAGATTTTGTAGATATTATTAGTTCGGGTGCCTATTGGTAGTCAAATTTTTAACCCCTACGCCCTGTAGTGTCCCAGTTACGAGAAAAACGGCTGGCACGGGTGCTCAGAAAAACCCAGTATATCTCTTTTAGAATAATATCGCCGATGATCGAAGATTTTTCTTTCTTGTTCACTAGAAAACAGGAAAATTACTTTCTTGGCAGCAGAGGAAAATTACTCTCATTCTGAAGAACAACTCTGATTCTAGCCTAGCTGTTTCATACAGAACCATAATCACTTCGAATTCTTTATTAAGAAACTTCGAAAAAATCATAAAACACATTCAATTTTCAATATTGCATTCAATCTATTTTACACGCATAATCAATCTTGTGCAGTTACATCTATAATATACAATAATTTTGAAAATCACTGGATGATTATCCTCGGCCCCGGGTCCTCCTGCGAGGCCGAGTCCACGCAGGAGGATCCGGGTCTGGTCCCGGATTTTTTCGGGGTACTGGGCCCGGCCCCGGTGATTCCCGTCCTTCACCATCCGGCCCCCCTCCACGGGTGTGGGTGCAGCCCACCGTCCTTCACCATCCGGCCCCCCTACACGGGTGTGGGTGCAGCCCGTGGCATTCTTCACCATACGGTCCCCCTCCACGGGTGTGGTTGCAGCCCGTGGTTGGAACTGGCCCCATCCCTTTAGTAATTTCTCCGATTGGAAATGGGGCGTAAAATATGTAAAAAAAGACATACTGATATGGGCGGATTGGCCGCGAGGAAACGCTTTAGCTTTCCACTATGGAGGATCCTGGTTCCAGTCTCGGGTCCCATCCCTTGAAAAATATTTATCATGGTTCCGGGCCCGACCCGTCGATTCCTGTCCTCCATAATCCGGCTGACCACTCCACAGGGATGGGCAGCTTGTGAAAGAGCTTGTTGCGCCCCGCCACTTAGTATTCCTTCAGAATAGAAAGTGGCGTCATCTGTTGACAAAAAAGATATACTGATATGCTAAGATATGGCGGCTTAACCAAAACTAACCGACGTGATAGAGGACACCGCTGGAAATAGTACTTGTGAACTGTTCCGTCATATCCGGATAACCCGACGCGGGATCCCACCGTCAAGAAAGATCCAAACTACGTGACCATTCTACGTGAAAAGTAAATTGGTACTCAGAAATAAAACATTTTCATACTATACAATAATTTATTACAACATGTACTGTACTGTAATTTAGAGATGCCAGCCGAGAACATGGAAATACTATTTTTACCATCGGATCTCGGTGATGGGGATTCATTCCCTCTCATCTCCGCACTGAGGATCGGTGGATAACACCTCGATATACCCTGCGAGAAAAGGAGATAAAAAATTATCCGGAAAGAAAAACGGAAACCAAATGCGCTACTCACCTTCGTCTTCGTTCTCGTTTTGGCGGGCGCAGTCGACGAGCGGGAAATCCCGCGCGGACAATCCACCAGAAGTAGGAGAGGACTTCGACTGAGGTACATCGGGATAACACGCTATCACCGGAATTTCATAATTGAGCTGATGTTGGGAGGGAGGAGTAGGCTGACTAATCTTCCGCCTGGTGGGTGAAAGATAGCTGCACGGAGTGCACGGGGCGGAATTACGAGTCGGCAGGATGCCTATATCTGTGGGAAAATCGAAAGGTTATTAACAAATCTTAAATATAGAAATAGCCAGTGGCATCTCCGCAAGTGCCATTTTTTATCGAAAGATAATGCCACTTTCTATTGTATAAGAGTACCGAGTGAAGGGATGAAACAAATCGTTCCATTGGCTGCCCACACCGACGGAAGAGTCAACCGGATGGTAAAGGAAGGGGATCGACGGGCCGGATGATCCGGACCCCACGATAAACATTTTCAAAGGGTTCCGCTACTTAGTACACTTACTGAATGGAAAGTGGAGTCATCTGTTGACCAAAAATAAAGATCGTCTGTGAAGTTAGTCCGAATTATTAAGGTTGCAAAATGCAACCTTAGGAAGTTCAACCGTATGGTTGGGATTCAGATATAGAATTTTTTTTAGAAGTACAAAAAAGACCAATGTGTCTATATGACAGAAAATTAAACGAATACCGAAAATATACGATCACTTCTTTCCAAGGACGTTTATTTTTGTCAACAGATGACGCCACTTTCCACTCAGTAAGAGTACTAAGTGGCGGCAAAAATTTAAAAAAAAAACGTAATTCCGAGCCCCAACATTGGGGCCCCATAACTTGAGAATGGGGCTTTTACCCCTTATGGGACCTTCATCAATGAACTCAGGAACCCTTTATTAGGGGGTCGAAAGTCCGGTAAATTCCGCCGGAATTTTTTCTCCTGTCGTACCAAAATCTTTTATAAAATATTTTTCTTTTTATAAAATATTATTTGTTGTATCTGACTAAAAAATTTACAATTAAATCAATTTTTTGTTGTATTTATGTCAGAAATTAAATGAACAATTTTTCCATTTTGCTAGAAATATAAAATACAATATAATCGTACAGATCACAATCTGACAATGCGGAATTAAAAAAATCTGCATATCCAAAAATTGCACACAAAAAACACGATTTCTTTGAAAAGTCCGCACCAGCAAAACTTATATAGGGATGAATGCTTCTTTCATATTCAATTTTTAAAAATTGCATTCAAATTTCGAACTGCATCAGCATTGAACCTTCTATCTAAAAAGTTGTACTGCATAATAATTAAAATGTAAAATCAATACAATAAAAATATGTAAAATTCAAGAAGTTGTAAATTATTGATAAAAATACGATGTAGGCTACAATATATAATGGATGTTTAAATAAATACAATACTCTAAACTTAAAAAATAATAATTATTATAAATTATATGCTGTAGTTAATGGATATATATAAATATAACTTACAATTAAATCTATATATAATAATTATATATTACATAGAAACTTTCAATTCGAAATCTATTCTTCTTCCAAAACCCGCGCAATTTTCTGTCAGTTAACCGGTATACCCCTTGCGACAGAAATAAAAATTCAAGGACGTTAGACGTTTTATAAATTATAATAGTCTAGGTATAAACCAAACCACCAAACCAATATAAAACTTTCTGCAAAACATTTTTTATTTATCAATAACGTTACATTAAAATTTAATAATTAAATTATGTGAAATATTTTACTTCTTTACTACTAAATTAATTTAAAAATTTAATCTTATCACAAAAGAGATGGTAAAAATTGTTTAATGAATCATGCAATAAATATGCAATTTGACAATGTCAGAATCATAGATGGTTTTTTTTGTATATTTTACGCCCGCTTTCCAATCAGGGAGATTTTTTTTTTTGTCAACACACAATAAATATGCAATTTGACAATATGTCAGAATCATAGATGGTTTTTTTTTGTATATTTTACGCCCGCTTTCCAATCAGGGAGATTTTTTTTTTTGTCAACAGATGACGCCACTTTCCACTCAGTAAGAGTACTAAGTGGTGGGGCGAAACAAGCACGGATTATGTGTAACAGGATGCGCAACTCTGAAGATTTTTAAAACTCGTTGACGTCAGAGGTGACTCCGTCTGCTAGGTGGCGATGGTCTGACAGAAGGCATGTTCAAGTGACGTAGAGAAAAATGGCTGCTAAACGAAACGGTGTTAGCTGTTCCGTTTGATTTTGTAAAAATAGTATGAGAAAAACGAAAAGCAAACTAGGAAAATTCTAATTTTTTCAGATTTAAAAAAATTTTTTATATCAGAATTTTTATTTTT